>JACXSJ010004479.1:0-12955 GCA_014851325.1 Pentalonia nigronervosa
CCATTGTTGATTAATATTATAATATTATTGACAAAATAAAACTATGAGTATAGATATCAATTTTATGGAAATCCGATGAGTAGTTCTAAAAATATCAATTCGAACATTTTTAGAATGAAACGCATTTAACATCAAGGCGTGCTAATAATACATGTAAGTTTGACCGCCGGCGGCCACGTGGCGGTTAACGTGTTAAAAAAATATTAGCTTTTAAGATGCATATTTCAAGGTTTGATGATACATAAATCTATATTATTTTAAGCTTAAATATTGCAGCAAATCTGGACTTAAGTTTCACATAAAATTTTAACATCACAACCAAAATTCTTGATTTTACTAACAATTATTTTTTTGGAAATATGACATTGCTTACCTTATTTTCCACAGTAAATTTATTTATATTTCGCCATGTTATGTACTTAACACCTCTCAAGCGAGCCAAATCTTTGTAACAATGTTCATCCTCACAATTATATCTGTTAATGAAAACTAATAATAATTAACAACTTATACTAATAACCTACTTAATTATAAACACTTTTAACAGTATATATCAATTAATTTTCTATTAGTAAAATCCATACTCACAGTTCAAATAACACTGCCCATTCTGGTAAAAATAAAAGATGCGTTAACCCAGCTCCGTGCATTCCAATAAATATATCTGTATTATATGTTATTTGTACTTGCTCTTTAAAAGTTAAAATGTTGCCACTATAAACAACCTAAAAATCATTTTGATTAATTCATAAACTGTATAATGTATTAATTTAAGTAAAAATACCTTTTTTACTTCATACTGAGAATGATTTTGTAAAGCAGTTATTAATTCATTCTCATTCAATACATTTCTATATTTTGTATTTCTAGACAAAAATGTTATTCTTGTTTTTCCATTGTCATTTGGTTTTTGATCAATGTTTAAACGATGTAACACATGTTGGGAAAAAGCTTTGAACAATCCACTATTTTCACATCCATCAATCTGAAGCAAAAACAAAAATGTCTTTAAATCTAATATGTATATTATGTTATGGGCAAAGTAGGAACTGTAGGGCACTGTGCACAATGCCCAAACATTTTAAGCAATGTAAGAATGATCTTTTTAATAATCAAATTTTTCCTACATTGACACATTGACCGGCCATTGTACGAGAGTACACAGGCAAAGTGTACCTTTTATCCCTCAAAAATCGAGCATTATGCACAGTGCCTGATCACTGTAGACAATGTCCATCTTCCTACTTTACCTGTAACATATACAATTCTTATATATGTCAATTTTTAATTAATTTTTTAACTTATACATCATAATTTTTCCACTACAGATTATAAATGTTTAAAAAATAAAATAATTTATATTTACCAAAGGAGTATTGTAATACAGCCCAAATATCATTCGTGGTAGTAAAGGTAAAACAATATCATTGAAACAAATAACTTTCCCTTTGAACGTATTTAAATTCCATACCGGATGCTTTGTAAATGCTTTAAAAGTATCACTAAATGCAGATTCATAGGCAAATGACTCCCAAACTAGTATGTGTATGTCTTTTGAAAACATATTAGCTCCTGAGCCATTTACATGCTGAGAAGCATATAAATTCAAAAAATCACAAAAATGATGGTACATATTCACAGCTAATAAAATAAAGGTTAAAAAAACACTATTAAATACATATTATACAAATAAATAAAAATTACAATTGAAAATATTTACTTGCGTCTATTTTCATAATAACTGTAGGTTCAGTTATAATTAAATCACAATTTCCAGGATAGTCATCAATTGGTGAAAAAAATCTTAATTCAGGACTCCAAGACTGTAATGGACTCAGATGATCACACTGAGCATCCAATTTCTCTTTATGAAACCTATATGTGAATTACCTATGATGTTATTTTTTTTTTTTTTGTTTACTTGTGTTAAAAGAAAAATATTTAAAAACAATACTATAATTCAAGTTTGACATGAAACACATTTAATTGATTTTTTTTATTAAATATTAATAAAAAAAATTTGAATTTATCTAATTTTTTTCCTAATTTTAATTTTTGAATAACATTATGCTTACTTGCATTTTCCACCAATTTGGCCACTACTCAAAACATCCATTTGATATCGTATCGGATGGTTTTTGTTCAATATATTTTCAAAATTTATTATAATATTATGACCACGACAAAACTTCAAATGGTTCGTGCATTCTAATGAAGAATCGCCCTAAAAGTATCAAGTCAAAATGTTAACATTAATATCATTATACCTATCAACATATTGATGTTATTAACTACAATGAATTAGAATTTTAAAAACCTAATTCACATGTTTTGACATTATTAAACCCTACTAATATTGGAATAAGTAAAACTATAATGCATCAAAACAGCAGTAGCAGTAATTAAAATTGGTTATAACTTGTGCATACAATATATAAAACTGCATTAAAAATGTAAGCCATTAATTCCAGTGAAATTAAAAATTACTTGATTTATTGGCTCACACATGTATGTGATTTCTTCTCGTTGTTGTTTTATATAACCAAAATCTCCTTGATCGTAGAACGTGTCAATTTGATCGCGTTTGGTCGGTGCCCAGCTAGTCTCAGCACCTGGACACATAGGATCCAAATAGCGGTGCTCTATATCGCAGTCACTTTCGTAGCCCCAACAACGCTACAAATTGAGTGTGTATAAGCAACCGTGCAGTCTAGTGTTTGATAAATTTTAATCACCCTCACATACCGTTTTATTGTGGTCGGTGTTTGAGTTCAGTATGTATGGTAAGTGTTCTGGATGAACATTCAAATCCAATGGTACTGCACTCGACCGAACGACATGGTTCGACAGGACGAAACACGGTATGGCTATGATCTTGAGGTACAACATGACGATTGCGCATTAAACAGAATCGACGATGCCTAAATTATATATTGAGTGTCATCATCGTAGTGGCAGAGTCGTGTGTAATAATAATATTAGTCACGTTAGGGTAGGCGGTAGTCCATTGCCAAGTCGTTGGCGGGCAACGCGATTCGGAAATCGGTTATATATAGTAAATACGAAATATTCACGGCCGACGGGCAGGCGGCAGCGCACTGTTTACTAGTTCAAACGTACAAACCGTTTGGTCGATGGAGGAGGGGTTCTCAAAATGATACGTTGTTATCGTTACGGTAAAGTAGAACTGACGGACATACTATAGACTATAATACAATGCTACAATCAACAGGTATCTATCGACTAACAATACAATGTAGTGTATTTTGTTATTAAATTTTATATGTACTACCTTTATTACTTGTAAAATAATCGCGATTGCTATAAGTAGTAACCATTGGGGCATTATCATTTCAAACTAAAAATATTACAATTTAATGCACATTTGACAGAATTTAACTATAACTGGGTAACTAGGTTTTAAAATATTAATTATCTACAATCCGAAAACATGGGTGTATTGGTCTATGGACAAATCGTATATGTTTATTAAACTTCTGTAAACATTTATGTTACATATTGTGTTGGCTCGTCCTTGTAGATGAGTCGATTGCGAAAGGGACGACCTAATACTGTATATATACCTAAGCCGTCCATTTTATGCAAACGAATATTTATTAATATTTCGCTTATGAATTAGTTTATTACTGATAGGTGGTGGCACAATTGTACAGCCAATATTTTTAATTTGTATGTGTTGTAGGAACATTTAAGTGCACAATAAAATATAAATAGGTTACCTGCTTACCTATATCACTGGTGAAAATCGGAAGGGCTTGGAGGTCTTAGTCTACCCCTAGCATTTAAGTTGTATGAAAACAAAGACCCCCATTGACATTGATGTTAAAAATGTTAGGCCCCTCTCTTGAAAATTGAATTGATTTCCGCGTATTTCTATGTAATACAACATCCATATTCCAAATACAAAATATGTAAGCATTGTTACCTACATTCTAAACAAATCCTCTATTGACTTTTTTTTATACCTATTAACAATTTTCATTCACTATAATAGGTATACTCATTTGGCTGCATAATATTATTTATTCAATATAACTATTAGAGCTTGCACATGTTATAATAACGTTATATATGACAAAAACGATTGACATTTGTAAAGTAATAAATATGGAAAACAGTAAACAAAAATAATTAAATACCACAAAATAAAACACAACAATCAACAAAATGTACAATATATCATAAAATAAAAAAAAAACAAATTGAAATAATTTAAAATCCATTTAGTTATAATATTGGTTTCGTAGAAATATTTATTCCACGTGATTTGGCAATCAATCTTTTAGTGATCAATCCAAGAATTTATTATATTCTGTATCCAGGCCATTCCTCCCATTATATATTATTTTAAACAATAAACAATAAACTCAAAAGTTGTATAACGTTTTAATTCTAAATAACGATAAACATAAAAATCGAATAACGTTAAACGAATAACGTTCAAATACAAGCCCTGATTACTAATACTGGGTTCGAATTTAAATGCATCTCAGCATTTGGATCTTTTTTTGAAATGCCTGACACAATTATTCTGTTTCAGATTAATAATCACATGATTACACGAGTGCAAAACATTTGTTGTAACCATCTATTAATTGTTTTATAAAAGTTCATTAAATATAATAATTGTATTATAATTTGTAAAAATTAAAAATTAAAACAAAAAATCTATTTCATCGTACCCGCATGTGTTAGTTATTAAATAATTATAAATACAATGTTAAATAATTATACTAGTGCATAACATACCGAAATGTACGATCAGCATTTCCAATTTAGAATAGATAGCTTAAACATTAAATTATTTGACCTATTATTCAATTTAAAAGTAAAAATATTATCTGTGTTTTCCTATTAGTTTTTTACGATATTTTAATTTTAAGGAAATTAAGATTATGTAAAATATTACAATTTAAAAATTAAAAAATTCTTATAACTCACTTAAAAATTAGAAAATTATAAAAAACTTAAGTGAAAACACAGATAATGTTCTTACCTTTAACTTTGATAATAGGTTAATTCACTATTTTATTAAAAATTACGACACAAAATTGGAACTACTGAAAAGAAATTCACTATATTGTAGGTAGCTATGTTTGTAAGACGGAGAGAACATATAATATATTATGCGGATGTGATGCCTCTTAGATGCATTATTGGAGGTTTTAAGGCATTGAGATCGATTCACACTATAGTAGAAAATCGGTGAAGATTTAGAGGGGCTTAGTCCTACCCCCAATATCCTATAAGCTCACTTCTCCTAAAACAGATAGCTTTTTAGTTATGTAGAATCGAAGCCCTTCTATTCACATTGATATTAAAATTGTTAGCCCCCATGAAATTTTAATAGATTTCCTCTTATAATTCACACTATATGACAGAACAGAGATAAACCACTTAAAGTCCGAACACTAAATATTACCTACGTGCGTATATTTCTGAAGTTAAATTTATTTAAAATAAAAATGTATAACAATTATTTTTAAATAGTTTGGAAATCAAAAACCTGACGATTGATATTTTGGTAAGTACTGTTTATATTTAGATATTTTTATTAAGATAAATTATAGGCCTATTAGTTTTTAGTTAATAGTTATTAGTTATAGATAAACATTCCCTCTTTATAGATACATGATGTAAAATATATAGCAGGTACCTACTTACCTATTTATTTCCAGTTATTTTGAAAGTGTTAATGTGTCATATTATGGTTATAATAATAATAACAATTGTCTATGAAAATGTGACATGAGCACTACGCCGCTCTAACCCTCTACTGATCACATTATATTATTTAACATTGTTGTATTATAACAATAATAGTATAGGCGTGGCCAGACTTTTACAGCAGGTGTTTCTAAGGCCGGAAATGTTCCAAAATAATTATTAAATTAATTTTAGAATAGAGCAGTGTTGGGAACATCTAGACCGGAACATTATAGACACGCAAAGCACTAACGATTAAATGATGCAGCCATGCAGGTGTTATAGCATACACAGCAAAAGTCTTAACCCGTAAACATGCATATAAGTATAAGACATAAGTAGCAGAAGATATCTACCTAAATCTTATTAAACAGAGTTGTTCACCAAGCATGCTCAATTTATTCAAAAAATTCTGATTTTTGGAACTTTTTAAATAAATTTAAAGGTTATATTTTCAAATACAAGATTATCTATATCATTATCTTTTAAGAAGTATCTTGTGGTGATATAAACTTCTTTTTTCAAATGAGCATCACTTTTTTCCTTGTAAATATTGTTAATCTGATGATTTTTTGAAAATGTTTGATGTATATAAATCGAAATTCAAACGAGTAGTTTTTGAGTTATTGAACTTTGTGTAGGTACTAATTACTAAAGATAATAGGCTCATGATAATGAGTTTAGAAGATACGGGGGCCATGATTATTTCAAAACTTGAATAGGTAGTTAATATTAATCTATTAACATTATATATTTTATAAAAATTATGGTCTATAATATTTAATATTATATCTGATTTATATTTTTGTGAAACTATTTTTAAAGACTACTATCCTTAGTATATAAATATAAAATATTTAAAATTCAAAAACTATTCGTTCAAAATTTAACTTAGTTATAGGTACATTAAAATATTCAAAAAAATATTCTCTGCTTAATAGTATACAATTAAAAAGGTTGGTCCTCATTTGAAAATATGATGTTTATATCGCCACAGGACACTTCTTAAATAGTATAAAAATCTAAATAATTTTAAATATTATGGTCCAAAGTTAGGGAATCACCTTGTAACGTATACAACGATCTATTTACTTAAATAAAAAATAATAATCGGAAAAATTAAAACACACAATTTGTTTATATTATTATCTATATTATGTTGACTAATAATATTAATACTTGTTATATTTGTGTCTTAGGTAGGTATAATAAGAAACTTCTGTTGATGACTAAAACAGTGCAAGTGTAGTGGAACACTGGGACAGGCATACAAATGACACCTTTATTATACAAGAATACAAGATAAACAATCATTTTCTTGAAAATATTTTTTTTCATAATTTTAAGTCATTACAAAACAAAATTTTTTTAAAAAAATATGATTTGTCATATTTATTTTTTCAAAAATGCCTACTTTTCTATAAATTAAGTGTTTACTTTTTAAATCATCAATCTGTATACCAAATGTTACACTATCAGATTTGTATTATTTCGTTATGAAAAAAGAATAAACCAGAAATTGTATTAACGTCCATTGATTGTAGAGTTAGGTACATCTGTATAGGTATATTCGTATAAAGTAAAAAATAAGTAAATAATAAATAATAACTATGATAATTAATAACTTTTAACCAACACACATTATAATAACTATTGTATCACAGCCTATAACTTTTATCAACCTCTTTATATGTAATATGTATACATATTTAATAAATCATACATGTACATTAAACATAAAAGTACAACGGACAACGATAATAACAACTGCTCATTTTTACAGGTACCTACCACTTACTGCTTACTATATAGTACGAATATCTAAACCTGAAGTTGAAGTATCCTATTTGTTGGTACCTAATACAATATAAAGTATACATTTGTGTACATTTCTTTATTGTACAATGACAATAAGACGACAACCGATTTCACTATTTCAGTATATTTTACCAATAATTGTTTATTGTTTTTATATTATACACAAAATATATAGCTTATAACGATCGAACTAACATACGAACAGATATTTTACCTATATGACGTCATAATACGTCTTTTTATTTATTTTTTCAAATTATATGGTATATATATAATAGAAGATACCCACTTTATATAATATACTACGCTATAATAGTTATTATTTAAACGTCAAATCGTGCGTTATTACATTAAGCTCTCCTTTGTCTAGATAGTCTCTATAACTTTGCATAGGTAGGTGTAATGGATTTTGCATAATATTATAAACGCGAATAATACTTTTATGTAAATATTATAGTATACTAGTACCTACCTATATATTTTATTATGCTATTAACAAATAACAGACAACAGTAAACGAAATTATTTAGATTAAACGGCGGTGTACTCAGAATGTGGGTAGTATGTGTAAAAACTAAAAAAAATATTCGAAGGTCACTATGCTCTAGTCTTACTATACATTAACCATATTATATCTACATTTTAATAACAATAAATAATATGCTTATTTATGTTATGTGATTAATTTAATAAGTCCTGTGCTTGGCGCCTAAATATAGATAGGTACCTGTAATAGGCAATAGCACAATATACTGCTGTTGAGTATTTCGTTATGATAATAAAATATGTGCATATTTATAAACGTATTACATATACAACATATACAGGTATATTACTTATTAATTATTATCTATATATTGTGCACTTATTTAAACGAGTTTATGTTGAGTGAATTGTGATTACCTATATTACGGATCAGTCTTACCTATGTACCTATATAGTTATAATCTAGTCCTCAACTACTCTAATAGGTGCATGCAAATAAGTATCAATAGTCGCACTAAACTGTATTGAAATATTATACAAAGTATAAACTGTTTAATTGTAAATGTATAATCTACTGAATTTATGAAAACATCAGTCAAAATATTTGAGAATTATTTTAGTTAGGCATACCTATGCTTACTGTAATTTGCGTATGATAGAATTTATCTTGAAAAAATGAGTTTAATGAAAGCTAGTATTGTAAAAATATATTTAAAATTGAATTTAAATGCATATATAAGTACAAATACATCCATTCAGAAAGTATTTAAGATACACTTAAAATACTATTATGAAAAAGCATTTAAGAACAAATTCAAATGCTTAGTATGCATTTAAATACTTTTAAACTACTTTTTTAATTTTATACTAGTAATTTATACTGTAAAATGAATATAAATAAAATGTGTTATATTTTAATTCTGAAATATTTTAATATTAATTTAATATTATTAAATAAATTAATATTCAATGAAATGTTTAATAATTTGATTTTAATTATAAATAAAATAGTGTATTGATAATAAAAAAACAATAAGAAAAATGATGAATCATTCTTTAGAATTTTTAAAATATTTACTTAAAAGTATTTAATTTTCGATTACAAATACGTCCAAGACAGTATTTAAAATATTTTCCAAATACTTAACTTAAAAAATATTCTAATACTACAAAAGTATTTAAATATACATTTACTCAAATAGGTACTTTACAGTTTATAATACTGGTCACTAGAAATCACTAGTTGGTCCTTGACGACACTTTCTCTTTGTATAGATCTTGTAATGTATCGTATGTATATTGTGTTTTTAATATTATAAAATATCACATCAAAAACTCACAACTTCCACTTCAAACATCTTACTTGGACTTGGAAGACTACCTGCAAGTATGTAAAAGATATTTTGGACCAAAGAATTTGTATGAGATGCAGACAACTATAAAATCTTTTATATAGGTGCTTGTCTTTTTAATTTATCAAATGTATTTTCAAATCTGTATAATTGTATGTATTATTATATGTAGTTAGATATACAGGGAGGGTCATTAATTTTCCGAGAACAATGTTTTTACAATTTTGAATAGTAAGTACACTGACATATTTTTCCAAACATTTAAGTTAGATTTTGAAGATATTTTTTTGATGCAAGATTGGCTCAAGAATAATGGAAATTATTACCTTGTCTTCAGCGTAACCGGTCATTGATGTAATAGAAGTGGTTGGTAACAATAATTAACAAAAATCAGAAGGAAAAAATAACAAATATTTAAAATTATTTAATATTATATCTGAACGTCTTACAGAGTTATTATTTTTTCAATTAAACAACAAAGGAAACATCAAAAACTTTTGTTAAATACATGTTGTTTTTTGAGAGTATTTACTTTTTTTAAAAAAAAAATTGTGGAGGATTTAACTTTACTGAACCTAAAAAGAATACAACTTCACCTTAACCTTTGTAATTTGTGTTTTCTTTTGTTGTGAGAAAGCAATCAACAGTACACATTTTTACATTATAATCATCAGTCATCGTCTGTCATCGTGTACAAAGAAATATTTTAGTCTATATTCTTATACATAGGTATCTATAATATTATCTTTGAAATCCAGATAATTACGTTTACTTTAAAAATAAGTAATTGGTCATAGTCATGCACACCTTCGGCATTTAGAACTAATAGAAAGAGTGCGGTTGCTAATAACACACATTTAATTAAATATTTAAATGTCAAGAAAAATTGTATGTATTTACAGGATGTCAAACTTTATAATATTTCAATATTATTATTATTATCTTTATAATAGTTTGAATAGTTAAATATTTTTACTACTTGTTTAAGACATTTGACTTTAAGATATACATATATAGATTACTGTGTATATTTTTAATTAATTCAAAATAATGCAAATATTTATTACGACTCGTGAAGTCATGATTATTATTACGCTTTATAGAACCGATAAATAAAACTAAAAATGCTAAAGACACACAATATTCCGTATTCATTTTAATTACATTTCAAGGTCAAATATATGTGTACTTGCAATACAAGTCACTGTACCTAAATTTCATTATTTTATCATTTAACTTAAATATCAAAATAGGTACATCATAATAATGTTGTTACCCAGACCGGGTATTAAGTAATATATTTGAGCAGTTGTAGTTATTGAAATTAATGATTTAGATTCAATAAATTGCAACTGAAGAAAATTTTTTTCCCGGTGCTCAAAATTCTTTTCACTAAAATTCCATACTACTTTAAATTACTACCTATGATTTGCAAATCTAAATACACACAAACAAATAAAAAAATTACTTAGTTGGATAAGAAAAAATACGTACTTATTATATTATCATTCAACAGGGTCGGTGCAAAAACAAGACAATTTTGTTTTTATAAAAAATCAAATTTAGACAATATTTGATAAAAAAAAAATAGATGACTAAATTGTGCGAGAACTAAACAGATACAATATTCGTATAGGAAATAATGCACTCGAAGGCTGGAGCTGTTTGATTTTGTGTTTTTTTTTTTGAAAAACCAAAAAACTCCATGAGAATAATATTAATGAATACAAAGTTCTGGTAACCAAACACTTATAGATAGCACCAAAAATGAAAACAGTTTTTTTTATTTCCTGAAAAATTTTAAAATATAGATTGGTTTGGCTTTTGCACGGAATCATGTCCCATTTAATTATTGGATATAAGATATAACCAAAGTTAAATATTTCATTTAAAAATAAGTACGAAATATTTATCATTAATTCGTAATTGTCAATATTATTATGTGAATGTGCTGACTATAAGAATGTGTTTAATGAATGAGAGATCGTCACAACTTATAAACTCTCCTCTTGCTGATTATAATAACTTATATATTATGTATCTACCTTTTAGTTCTTGAAATATTAACTCAATTATTTAAACTAAGAATAATTAGATTGACAGTTTAGTTTAGACTCTTGATTTTAGAATCATTGTCTTATTTATTTTTTAAATTTTAAATCGCAAACACGCACTATATTTTATTCAAAATAATAATTTTTTATTATAATCGAATTTTATGTTTTGTGCACCTTTATCTAATTGCGTAGGTACACCCATAAAGTACCTACCTATAATTATTAGCATAACTATATAAAATAAATTATCTATGAAAATAAAAACTATTAGGTGAAGTACTGACGTGTATAATACAATAAAAATAACTATATAAAGAAAGCAATAAAATTATAGATATTAGTTATAAGTGTCTTTTACGAGTATTACGTAGGTATTAGTACTACTTCAGCTAATATTTTTAATTTTTGTTTTTATTAGGTAGCTTAAGCAGTATATCCTTCACATAAATTTTTTTATTTATTTTTATTATGAGTCATCTGACGTAGGTATATTGACAAGTATAATGATTAATGCCTATGTATACTAATACAGTGCATATATTAATTAAAATTATTTAATATCCAGTATAGGTATAGATTTAATATTTACTCAATCTATCTTGGGTGAGGTTCATGTGTTCTTGTTTCCCATCAATATGGTGTAAACAGTGTAAACATAAAATTGTTTACACTGACAATTAACTAGTGAACGAATAAGTATTGATATTATTTTAGAACTTAGAATTTACTAAATATTCATAAATTATAAAAACATTAGGTACAGGTTATATTTACTGCAAATAATTTACTTATAAAATTTTAATTTTTTAATGTTATTGTAAACACATTGTTAGTAGTTTTGATGTAAATACCTATACCTAATATTTGTTTAATGTCTGTCAAAAAAAAAAATTGTATGAAAACTAGAAATACTGTCTATTCATTTAGACAGTATAGACATATAGTATAATCAACACGTAGACTGTTAAATTGTTGAAAATAATGGTTGAAAATTAAGTTTAAGAGAATCAATTATAAATAAAACGCATAAACAAAAAAAATGTTTACAATTTACAAATATATGTTTGAATTTAAAAACATTAAAATGAGATTAATGAAATTGTTTCTTGATAAATTACAAAAATTATTTATATTTATCCATTCTATATATTTTTTTTCTTTTGTTACAATCTATATTTATATAATACAATAAGTAAATTTGAGTGATAGGATTTTTTGACATGAATTCACATGATAAGAGAAAGTATCCATTGATATTACTCTTCAGTTAAGACTAGGTAGAACGGAAAAACATAATACATTAAGAGAGAAGAGATAAAAATAAAAAAAAACTAGGTAATAATCAGAGTTCAAGTTTATAAACCGATGTTAGACCTTAGGATAAGAGGTCTCTGGACCATTTTCTTTTTAATCTACGAGTTGTATCGGGTAGCTCGATAGTGGATAGATTGGCTATGAGGGGGTTTGGGTGATGATGTAGTTTTTTGTGAAAACGTTTATATAATTTTGAGGCTT
>JACXSJ010004480.1:0-12950 GCA_014851325.1 Pentalonia nigronervosa
TCACGACCCGCGATAACAGTTATTCGCTTGACAATCGTAACCACAAATGTTTTTGCCGATCAGTTGGCTTTCGTAGTCTTTAGAGCATTGTACTGCCGTCCACCGACAATCATTATTTCAATGTAATAAAGCACTAACGATTTTAAAGTCAAAATACATACAGTCCATTTCAAATATCGAACAATGTTGAAGATGACTGTGGGTGTATTGAGGCATTTTAATTTGTAAAGTAGACCGTCATGCCAGACCTTATCAAATGCATTAGCTATATCTAGGAAAGCTGCTTCGGTGTGTTCTATTTTTTCGAACCATTACTTATGTGTTCTGTAATACGAAGAAGTTGTTGTGTCATCGAGTGTTTTGGTTTAAAACCAAATTGACATTGGGGTATTGTTTCTGTTGCATTTAAATGATTTAGAAGCCTGGAGTGGATAATTTTTTCGAATATTTTAGACACCGATGATAGTAAACTTATGGGCCTGTAGTTCTTAGGATCTGTATTGTCTTTATCAGGTTTTTTGATCATTATTATTTTAGCTTTTTTCTAAGCCGTCAGGAAATAACTCAATTTTAACAAGGCATTAAATAGAACTGTCATAAATACAACTGCTTTTTTTGGTAGTTTCTTTAATATAGAATTGGTGATCAGGTCATGTCCGGGTAATTTATGGTTTGGTAGTTATTTCATTATTTCTGATAATTCTGATGGATTTGTGTGTGGGAAAAATATTTTGGGGAAAAATTTCTGTTTCGCTTAGTTTTTGAGACACCACCAGATGGTTTGTTGCATCATCATTTTGGGAGTTAAGAGTGAAAGTGTTTGCTAATCTGGAAGCAAACAGATTACATTTTTCGTTAATAGTATTGATAAATTTATTACCGGACTTTAAAGGAGGAATTTTGTTATTGTTTAATTAACCTTTTGGTTGCTAACCAGAGATTAGAGTCTGCAGGATGAATAGAGGATAAGTATTTTTGATACAATTCTATTCTAAGTTCTGCAAGTAGTGTTTTGACTTTTCTGGTAAGAAAGTTTAGATTTTGGCGGTATTCTGGTCTTCTGTGGAGTTGCCATTGTTTTCTAATTTGATGTTTGTTCTTTATTAATTTTTGAATTGATGGAGTTATTTTGGACTTATAGTTACTGTTAAACGTGCAACCAGAGAATTTGGTTGTTTTAATATGGATATATTTTCATAACTTAAGTGTGGAAATATATTGCTGTCTAAACTAAACAAACGTATACGATATTTTTTAATTTTTAAATCTAAATTTTGTTTAAAAGCCACCAATTTCCTGTATACAATTCAAACATTAATGTTTAGCTTTATTTATAGATGTTTTCATCTTTATCAATTAGCATTATCACATAAAAATATAAACATTGCCATTTAGGTAAATGGCTAAAACAAATTCAAAACATGGCATAGCCGTTGTATAGTAGTCGGCTATATAAAATTAGTATGCGAGTCGAAAAGTGAGCCGCGATCGTCATGCGCCAAGTGGTCATTTTTCCTGGTTCCAGAGGTTCTACGTTTGAGTGCAATAGAAACAGCTGGCGCGCATTTTAACCCTTTGAGTCCGGCTATAGGAAAAAATGAAAAAAGTTAAAATTTTTTTTGACAGATTTTTTTTATAGTGGTCCAACTAGGGTCTCTGATTTTTTTCAAAATTTTTTTTAGGTCCTTCGCTTACTTTTTTGTCCGGGACTTCAAAGTTCCATCATGGTGATATGCATTACAATGAAAATTAATAACAAATCATTATTTGTATTAAAAAATACGAGAAATCTACTACTGATAATATAATTTTATTTAAATCGTAAACATAAAAATGAACGGACTCCTTGCCAATTTTTACTTTGTTATTTTACATAAAAAAATAATACATAGTAGTAAAATGATTATAATTTTTGTAAATAATTTTAAAAATTATACAATTTCGACTTAATCGTATTCTACAAAACAATTTTTTCTTTCATTGCAACACAGAAATACTCGGCAGTGGTTACACGAAGAAAGTGGCCGGGACTCTACTCCTCGAACACTGCAAAGTTCACATCTACCTCTCTTTATACCAAAACTTGGCCAATGAATACCCCTGTGATAAAATAAAAATTAACTATATTATAATATTATATTATAGTATAATGATGAAATAGTTTTATTATACCTGTTGCCTAATCTGACGTCTTTGGAGTTGGATAAAGTTTTCTTTCTTCGATTTGATGGCGTTTGTGGAGCTGATCTATTCAGGCTTATAGATTTTCTTGATGGAGTATTTCGAGCTGTCATCAGACCAAGGGCAACTGATCGACGGAAATCAAATACATCCGTTTTTTTCAAACATTTGGCAATAAATGACATATGCGTTTACAAACGTTATGTCTAACAGTCCCCAAAAAATCATAAGCCACCACTTTTTGAATTTACGGTCAACGTTATATAATGCCCTCAATCCGTCTGCGTGATGAACTCAACCCATATATTTGTTATAGTCTTTGATTGGATTTGGGCACGAAATGCTCAATCTAGAGCCATCTTTCATAGTCCTATCAACAGATGTTATTTCGTTACCAGGATAGTTTGACCTAATATGTACCACTTAGTTATCTTTCCATTTGAATATTCCAATACCTAAAGTAGAAAATCGATAGTCAAATTCTCCCCGAGGTATTTCAGAATCTGTTTTGAAATTTTGTGGCATCTCTTTACGATTTTGTCTGATTGTACCACAAGCTAGTGTTTGTTGCGTTCTCAACTTTTTAAGAAGTGAAATAGTTGTAAAATAGTTATCGAAAAATACAAGTCTAGATTCGTTCTAAAATGGTTTTGTCAACTGCAATACAATTCTTTCTCCCAAATTAGTGTTCTCAAACTCTTTTTTCTAACGTTTCGTTTTTTCCTTGGTACACCGAAAATTTCATAATATATCCGTTCTGGTCTGCAATACACCACAATTTGTAACCCCTTTTTATGGGTTTTATTGGGTTATATTGCTTTAACATACTGCGACCATTGAATTTAATTATAAACTCATCAACACTAAGTTCACGTGTTCCAGATGAAGACTTAAAAAATATTTGGTTCAAACTATTTATCATAGGACGTAATTTGAACAATTTATCTTTATTGTTCTGAGGAATGTTTTCATTATTATTGACGTGAATATTAGATAATATTTCTACAAATCGATCTCTTGTCATAACTTCAGAAATAGCTGGCACATTTAAATCTTTGGCAACCTTCCAATAATGTTTATATGAAGGTAGTTTATGATTCCCCACACAAAATTAATTCCAAAAAAAGAGAGTAGTTCATTTTCTCGTAGATTGAGATTTTTATTTTTTTGAGTTGCGTACAAATTACTTTAGTCCAAAATGTTATCTATGATAAGATTAATAAGTTTTAAAAAAATATCCGTTGCCGTTTTACAGTCACCAAACATCACTTGGTTGTAACCTAAACTTTTTTCATAATCTGGTAAAGCTGTTGTAATTTCATTTTTTTTACGCCATTGCCTATTAACTTCAACAGGATCTGGAGTATTATTAACAACAAATTTTATAGTAGTATTATTATCGATATGTTCTAGTGTGCGTGTATTATCAGGTATAACATAGTCAGAAATAGATTTATTGGACAAATTAGTTGAATTTGATACTCGTGGTTTCAAAGTTCTAGAACAGTTTGGTGTATTAGTGGTTTTTAGACTTACGTCCCGCTAGTACCGAAAGGGAGATGCAAAAACGGCAGATGGTAATTTATTGTTATTCATTATATTTTGGAGACTAATTTATTTTCATTTAGCTGTAGCTGCTGTTGCATACAATATATTGTTAACGTTTGGTTAGTCATTTGACATTCGTGATACAAGTTTACACGTGTTTTTATTCACTGATTATCTACGTTTGTAATCATATTTCCCGTATTCTTATATGGTTGGTTTTTAAAGTGCGTGCTTTTAAAGTTTGAACGTTTGTGGTATTTTAATTATTTTTATTAATAATTACTAGTATACAAAAATATTTTTAAAATGACATATCAAGACACACATTCTCAAACGAAGAAAGTTATTTTTAATGTTTATAATTATTTCAAAACATTGGCTGGGGACAAAGGTAAGCCAGAAATTAGCAAATTTTTCGTCAAATTCGTGAAATGACTGCTGAAGCGTGTGGCTTATGTCTTGCTTGTGTTAAACGAGTTTGCGCTGAAAGGAAAAAATTATCTGTGGGTGAAAATCAACTAGCTGCCCAACCTTCTTTATTTAAGTCTCCAAGGAAAACTTATAAACCTGCCAAACCTATGACCAACTTGGACGATTTTGACAATGAAGTTGTCAGAAGAACAATTCATAGTTTTTATGATAATGGTCAGTATCCAACTAGTATAAAAATATTGGGATCGTTGCATGAAGAAATTAATTATTCGAGTTCACAATGACCGTGCGACATATTTTGCGTAGTTTAAATTTCAAATACAAAAAAATGTAATGATGGGCGTAAATTTTTAATGAAAATAAATGATATTGTTTGTTCTTGGGTTAAATTTTTGAGAAAAGTGTACGAGTTCAGACGTAATAACGATATAAGGCCAATAGTTTACTTAGACGAAACATGGGTAAACCAAAATCACAGGACACATATGGCAAAATTCCGACAAGACCGTAAGATTAAAAGTACTTATTGGAAAAGGGCGGTTGGCTTATTGTGTGTCATGCTGGGTCACCTTCATTTGGTTTCGTCAAAAATTCAAAACTGGATTTTCGTTGCAAGTCGTGATCGCAGGAAAACTATCATTCTCAAATAAACGCCACCATTTTTCATCAATGGTTTATAGATATGTTGGGCAATTTAGAAGAACCATGTATAATTGTGATGGATAATGCCACATACCGTTCTACCTTAACAGAAAAATATCCTAAGGCAAATACTCGAAAGGCAGATGTACAAAAATGGTTACAAGACAAGTCTGTAGACTTTTCTCCACTAGAGACATTAAGCGAATTACGGGAAAAAGTCAAATTCACGATGTCAAAAGAAAAAAAATATAAATTGGACGAAACTGCACATAAAATGGGCCATGAAGTGGTAAGACTTCCTCCTTACCACTGCCAATATAACCCAATCGAATTAATCTGGGCGCAAGTTAAGGATAAAGTCGAGGAAAAAAATAACACTTTCATAATGGCAGATATAGAAGTGTTAGTAAATAGTGTTTTAGATGCAGTCACAACAGAAGATTGGGCAAAATGTGGCGAACACTGCAATGAAATTCAAGAGGACGATTTGTGAAAGAAAGTTTAAGAGACGAAATTTTGGTGCCTATTATAATCACAATTAATCCCGAAGACAGTTCTACTGATTAAGACGATGATAAAGATGATAAGACTAATTAAAAAATTGTATTTTATGTATTATTTATATTTTATTATTTTTTTTATTCTAATTAAATAAAAAAATCTATATTACGTCGTTTAAAATTACTTTATATGCAGGTAAAACAGTATGAACAAGTGGAGTAACCTTGACAAAAAACAGCCGCTTGGCGCGCGACGATCGCGGTTAACTTTTCGCCTCGCGCACTAACAATTTGACAGTTTTTCTGTGTCTATGGGTTACATGCACTACCGATTTTCGTATCGCTGCGCTAGTGTCGCTGATGCGCTGTAGTTGCGGTTGTTAATGTTTCTCCATTCGTCGGACGTCGTCACTTCGTCACTATCACTCTTTATTTTACATTGGTCGTTGACTTGTTGACTCGCAAAATTGAGTCTAGTCCGTTTCTACTTTATGCATATTGACGTGTGATTATATTGCCATTCGAAAAAATCGAATTGGTCTTCGTCATAAAAGCTTTGTCTGCAGTAAAACATAATAATAATTTACTACGACGACACAAACAAGAAAAACACAATTGTAATTATGTGTATTATTATTACTGAACTGATACGACGCCGTTCGTTGGTTCATTTTCCACGAGTATCCGTCGGAAATGCGTTGTTTTTCTGATAATGAATATTGAAAACTTATGTTTTGTTACATGTTCTCGTCAATATCGCTACTTATCGAAGACTGTTCATTTATGTGTCATTTGCAGAAATATTCGTAAATTACAAATTACGAGAAATACTCGTCATGTGTGAACGTTGAATATAATAATATTAAAGGTCTATTCACACATGTCCTGTCCGTGTCCTGTCTTTACACTATGTGGCTTGTATTTAATGTTTATATTTGTCCATTCTGTGTCCATCTCGTCCAACTCCGTTAATTTATGTTTGTTCTAATCTTAAGTTTTGACTAACTACACGGCTATGGAGACGTCATGTTGAAACATGCTATAAATACAGGTCCGATTCTGTTCGCTTCAAAATCTTGCGAACTTACGAACTCTAGTTTACCAATAGCTCATACCAAAACTTGTTTTTTTTTTTACAAATTTCAAGGTTAAAAAGAGTAGTTTCTTATATCTAATATTATACAGTAGTATTTTAATTGAGTACCTAACTAAAATTAATAGTTAAAAGTCTATTTTTGTTTTGAGTCCACGTAAATGAACAACGAATAGTTGAACGAAACCTCGAGAAAACACGTAGTGCCATATGATTTATCTCATCCTAAATACATGACCGTACATATAAAGATGCTATTTGGAAAGTCATTGGCCAAGATCAACAACAATATATCTAATTATTTCAAAAAAAAAGTTTATAATGTGATGCACCTACCTAATACAGCTACTTGGTAATAGATGCTAAGTATTTAATACTACCTTATGGCTAATACATACGATAAGATACGTGTGAATATTTTAATACTGGATTTTTTTATTTGATACCAATCATATGATTTAATTGTAATATGTTTTGTTTTTCAATACCAAAGCATATTTTTTATGAATGCACTAATTATTTTTTGAGAAGCCGTCAGGCCAATTTATATAGCATACTTTCGGCGGCTATACTATGTTATTAAAGAAAAAATAACTTTTTTCGTGTCGAGTACAAATAATAAAATTTAAAACTAAGAATATCATATAAGATAATAAATATCAGATTTTTTTTATATTTTAATTTTAAAATCGAGTTAATGAGCATTTTAAAATTAAAATGTAAATAAAACTTATGGTATTCACTGGATAATAGTTCACATTTAATTTTAAATTTGATAAAAGTAATTCATTGTAGTATTAAACTTAACAAAGTTTATTTTTATTAAAATATGTTCAAGACCAATATGTGTATCTATTTTTATATTATGTATTACGGTGAATGACAAAGAATAACAATTTACATTATTTTTTTATTCTTATAACCTGAAAATATATGAATGGTTAGTTATAATTTATAACTTATAAACATTATTCACATAAGTAGATATAGTATTTTTATCTTTTTATTTTTTATAAACATGCCTTACCTTAAGACTTAAATACATCTAAGTATAGGTTCTTATTCTTATAAGATTTTTTTTTAATTAATTACAATATTATTTTAAATAATCTACAACTTAATATGTATAAAATATATTTTTTTCTAACAAAAACATCTCTATTTTAACACCATTTTATTTTGCTACGGCACAGAACCAGCTGGTGAAATAAAAAAAAGTTTTAAATATTTCCCTGACTCTGAAAGCTTGACGAGCACTGCCACCTCGCATTGATATATTTTGTAGTTTATTGCTTATAGCAGGAGGATCATTGTGTTATAAGAATTTGTGGTACAAGAGTTGCTTCTAATAAAATTATGAAGAACGCATGTTGCTAAAATAATGAAATCTGCATTTCCTAATGTAGACTTGATTCTTCGGTTATAAAGACGAATCTTTTGTGACACAATGCTAAACGTATTTTTTACAACTCTGAGAAGTCTACATAAACGATAGTTGTAAATTTTTTGTCAAATTCATCCAATTGTTTTCTAGAATCCGGTCTTAATAAGTACGTGTTGAAAGGAAACGCTTATATCCAACTATAACAAATGGCACTTTGGTGTTACTTGCTGAAAGTGTTTTGTTTCTGGAATTTTTAGCGTCTTATTTTCTAAGATATTTCCTAAATTTGAATGCGATAATATATTTCCATCACTATTTTTACCGTACGACCCTACATCAACTATTATGAAGTTATTATGTGCGTTAACTAAACAAATAAAACGATTGATAAAGTTTTATTATAATTGAAGTAATTGGAACCACTATTGGAAGGAGTTTGTTTATTGACGTCCTTTCCATCCACCGCGCATAAGCAATTCCAGAAATTCTATAACAACCAAAGTCTTGAGTTATTTGTTTCCAGCAATCTTTGGTTGTAGTTGGCATGACTTCAGGCATTAATCTATGTACTATAGCTCTACATATTTCAATAACTATCTGATAAACAGTAAAATAGCCTAATCGATAACTAAAAGAATAGTTTTGAATGAATTCCCAGTTACAATATGTAGAAGAACCACCATCTCTGCCCCTATGCAAACAAATCGCTAAAAAAAACTAAAATCAAATACTCCCAAAATGGCTTTAACTACATTAATGAGTTATAAAATTGAAAAAAAAAAATAACAATAAAAAAGACACTTCACAACTACAAGCTATTAATCCTTTTTAGCTAGTATTTCTCCGTCCTTGAAATCTCTTTCGCCATATTATCTTAATTTAGCTAAGTCTAAAATTTTTACTACTGTCCAAGAGTGAAATTAACATGATTTTGAAACAACAAAGGTAAGCATCATGTACTACCATATGTTCACCATTCAACTGGTTGAATCGACTTGAGGAAATTTGAATCTCGCCCACGACAAAAGTTTCGTTGACAGGCCTTCAATCCTTCTGTATTTTTGCGTGTCTGGGTGGCCCTTGAAACAGACACGGTGATATTGACTACTATTTATAACCGACCCACAAGGACTTGTTGCTTTTTTTAAGGATTGACCTACTCTGAGAAAATAATATACATTTTTTATTCGCCAAGCGGATTGTTTTGAAGTTTAACAGTGCATTCGAAAACCCAATAGAAACTTATTTGGATATAGATTAAAAAACTAGCACCATTTTTTATCGAGATATCGGTGGGACAAAAGTTGAAATACAATTATCCAAGCATCAATCCGATCATTATCCCGGTACATTGGATTTCAGGATGAAGAACTATTTGTCGAAAATCTTTCAAAATAATACGGATCCTCTTACATTAACACCGTGTTCAGAAACCATCGTAACAATCGCCAGCTCGATACCGGATGAAACAGCCTTGGTAGCTTATTCATAAATTTTAAAAGATGAAAACGTCGTAAACACCGTTAAACAGGGAAAAAGCTTGGCTATCGCCATTAACACTTCAGAAAAATTCATTGCAATACCATCCCAAAAGATTGAAAAAATCAAGTTTGAAGAGTTCCGACAAACCTCCATGTTGATTGCAACAATACTAGCGGAAAATCAAGAGAAACGCATCAAATCGGTCGCATTCGGGAAATTTTACAACCTCAAAGGTTAACACGGAATAAAAAAATTGTTTCTGGAAGGTGATCGGCGATACTCGGATATTTTTTAGCTAGAGAAAGATTCATTTTTCTCCATCGAAGCCATACAATACGTTGAATTCGGGTGTCTTAATGAGTTAACCATTGGGATGCATACTTTTACCTTTTTTTTTTTTTTTTAATCGGCAATACGCTCGGCATCCGGAAACGCCGTGAAGCAATACTTCGGATGCCGAGCCCGCCATCATTTATTGTAATTTATAAAACAATTTTAAGGCGTCAGAGGGACAATCCCCCTCTGACTACCTTTTACAATATTAATTTATAAAATGTACAATAAGTGCAAAAACGCGAAACAATTAGTTGCAGGCACTTAGGGTACCAGGCCTCACAGCCTTGAGGCGACCGTCTTCTGGGCCCGAAGCCCGGCGACAAAGGGACGCGACCGCAGCCGCATTCACCGTCGCCTGCGCCTTGATGGAGCTATACCCTGCCGGAACTGCCCGTTTCGTTCGGCGCTTCCTTGGTGGTCATCACAGCCCTCGCGAAGAGGGCCACCGCCTCCCAGTTGGTCGGATTGGCCAACATCCTAGGAACCAGATCACCCGGGTCGAAGGGTCCTATCGTACGGACGAGACGCTCACGATCCACGTTGAAGGCTGCGCAATCAACGAGGGTATGGTAAGCGTCGTCGACCGCCTCACCGTAGTTGTCGGGTGGTCCACAATGTGAACATCCGGTAGATGGGGAACGGTTGAACCTCTGGAGGTACCAGTTGAAAAAACCGTGCCCAGTCATCAGCTGGGTGAGGTGAAAGGACAACTCCCCGTGCGATCTGGTCACCCACTGTTAAAGTAGGTCCGGAGGAATGAGCGTCGCGTCCACCAGGATCCACTGTCCGCTGGTGGAGGTGCTTGGCACATCCTCCGGGCCCACAGCATCAGACTTAAGGCTCTCCCCCGGAGTCGTTGGTCCGGCGGAAGGGGCCACCTTTCGTCATCTCCTGCCGGCGCCACCGCCCTTCTGGCCTCGAACGATGCGGCTCGCTCGGATGCCATCAGGTCGATGGGCATGGTGCAGGCGACAACCGAGACGGCGTCGCGGGAGACAGTGCGATACGCACTAGCGACGCCAATGGCAGCCCTGCGCTGGACTGCTGTCCGAACCTCGACGCCCCGTGGCTTGTAAGCGAGGTCGGAGCGCCGTACAACAGTATCGAATGTACGACGCTCGTCAGTAATCGCCTCCTGCCCTCCCGCGGACCACCGATGTTTGGCATTAGCCCCAACAGTGCCGACAAGACTCGCCTGGCCTTGTCGACCGCGGCGCGATAGTGCGTGTCGAACCATGTCCCCCTTTTTGCCTCTAGTAATATCCCCAGATATTTGAGGGAAGGTCCCAGCCGGACGGTCTCACCCTGGATCCGCAGGCTCAGGTCGGCACTCCCATACTGCGACTTGAAGACAACAGCCTGCGTCTTATCGACGGCAAGCCGGAGCCCCAAGCCGACAATATGGTCAGCGACTGCCTCGAGGGCCGAGTTGGCGCGGTCCTCCACCTCGGACAGCGTTTTCCCCTCCGACACCACTGGCGTGTCGTCCGCGTACCCGATGGCTGTGCAGCCCTCGGGCAGCGGTAGGCGGAAGCGGTGTCGAATGCGACGTTCCACAACAGCGGCCCGAGCACGGAGCCCTGGGGAACTCCGCGCGTGACGAGCTCCGTCACGGGGACGCCGTCATGGTCGTCGCATTGGTGTAGCACCCGGTTCCTGAGATACGAACCCAGGATACGTTGGATGTATGGCGGGAAATCCATACGTACCAACGCCTCCCGAACCACGTCCCACCCGACGGTGTTGAACGCGTTCCGGATGTCCAGGCTCACGGCCATGGCGTAGCGCCGCCCGTTGACGGCAGAGACGAGTCTTTCCCGTAACAGCCCGAGCGCGTCGTCCGTGGATTTGCCGGCCCGTAAACCGAACTATCTGTCCGACAGGCCGATTCCCGTGGCCGACATGTGGCCGTTCATGCGGGTCACCAGCAGGTACTCAAAGATCTTCCCGACGTCGTCGAGAAGACACAGCGGGCGGTACGATGACGGCACCCACACCGGCTTTCCCGGTTTCGACAGGAGCGCCAGCCGAGCGCGCTTCCATCGACCGGGGAAGGTGCCCTCTCTCAAGCAGAGGTTGAACACGTTGGTGAGCCGTTCCGGCCCCGCGGCGTGGACAACGCCCCAAATCCGGCTGGAGATCCCATCCGGGCCCGGGGCCCTGTTTCGGCCGCGAAACCTGGTCACCGCTGTGGTCACCTCTGTCGGAGTGAACTCCGCAACACCCTCGGACCGTGTCCCGACGAGGACGGCGAGTCGCCCGTCTCTGTCCCCTTGGGGGAATAGGACGGCGGTGATGTTGCGGACCGCGCGCGGTTCCATCGTCGACGTCGCCGGAGGATCCCGAAGCTTCTTCATGACGACCTTATAGGGTTTCCCCCACGGGTCTCCGTCGACGCCCTTGACTAACTCTGCCCAGCACTTCGCCTTCGACTCGCGAATGCGGTGCTTGAGCTCCTTTCGAGCCTCGCTCGACGATCGCCGCGAACGCGTCACCGTCGCGGCCGCGACAGTGTCATTCCACCAGTAAGCCGGTGGCCTCCTCCCGGGGTTGGAATTCCGGAGAGGAAGAGCGATGTCACATGCCGCGGTAACGCACTTCACTAACCGCTCGGCTGCGGTTTCAGCGTCCTAGGCAACGGCTGGGACTACCTCGTGCAGAGCCGCGCCAACCCATTCCGCTGCGATCACGGCCGCTGCCAGCAAATCGGCGTCCATCCGAGCTGTTATCCAGCCCGAACGTCGCCGTCCGCTAACAGTCGCCGTGTGGTCGCTGAGGGTGGGCGAGCGCGTGCGTCTGGTGCGATACGAAAAACACAAATGATGGTGATCACTCATGTTTTCGACGTCCGTACGCACGGTCCATCCATGGATCCTTCTGGCGGCGGATTCTGAGGCGAAGGTAACGTCGACGCAGGACCCCCTCCCCCTCCCAAAGAACGTCGGTTCCCTCCCCGAGTTGATGATGACCAATCCCAGGAATTCGGCGAACTCGGTCAGAACGTCTCCTCGGCCGTCCGTGAGGTGGTCCCCCCAGGACGCCGACCGCGCGTTGAAGTCTTCCACGATGATGAGGTCGACTCCCGCGCCGTGGTGCTTCCTCACGGAGGCCTCGAGACGCCCCAGGAACTGCTGGAACTCGACAACGGAGATAGCGGGGGAAAAAAACCTGGAGGTTATAAGGCGGGTACCTATCGTTAGGCCCCTTCAACCATTTAACTCGTACATTTTGGCTAAATAAGATGTTAGTTAAGGTGTTGGGGTGAACCAACCACCAGCCAACAGTTTTCACAGCCGCAACGTCTTCGGCCTCTTGGCCACATAAAACAAAATAAATACATTAAACAAAGTCT
>JACXSJ010004481.1:0-12942 GCA_014851325.1 Pentalonia nigronervosa
TTTTTTTTCCGCGCTTTTGTATGATGTTTGTACGCATACAACAACGCAAGCGCACAAACGGCATCCTCCTCCGATGACATTTTGGCACTAACTGATTTAGTCCAAATTATTGTCTACTGGAAGATAATCGGGAAATAAATGCCGCACCGTGTGGACGCGTATTTGCCGCGCGGCACGGGGCCGACGGAGGCCGCGCGGCAAAAGCTGCTCCGTCTGGACGCGCCTTAATGATTTTACAATGTTATGTGTATTCTTTTTATATTTTTTTGTGTCACATTTTAGTGCAGTAAAGGTGTTCAGATTTTCTTCATCAGCATATTTTCTGATAGAAAATTGAATTTAGTTGGTATTTTGGAAGTGTCAAAAGTAAAAAATTCTCAGTATTTTTTAAGCGCGCCGATAAAAAGCAAAAAAAAATTAAGGAATAAGAATTTTTTAGCAAAGCAAATTTTTAATAAAATTAGTTTTTATTTTTAATGTAACAAAATAAATAATGACTGTATATACATGAAATTTTCAAAATTTGACTTTTTTTGAGCTATTTATAAGAATAATAGATTTTCAGTTTTTTTATTATTGCTGATAAAAAATTTTCAGTCTGTCAAAAAACTTAAATATGTAATACAATAAAATATGTAAAAATCATAAAATTTTAAAATTCAACAAGAATCTCTCTATAAGTTTTTCTACTTATTTAAAAAAAAATTTACCAGAAAGCCTTATTTTAGTTTTATTTTGATGTAATTCAAAAAGAAATAATTGAAGACATTTAAAATTTTCACAAAATGTTTAGTTTATCATTTTTTATATACCAAAAATTTTTTAAAATATTCTAACAATTTTTGAGCTAATTGTAGGCCTAAGAAATTGTTAGTTTTTTCAAATTTTTTTCTTTAAATATTGATAAAAAAAAATTTCGTTGGGTCGAATTTCTTGAAAATGTAATACATGATTCCTCATAAGTTTTCAAAAAAGCAGATCAAAAAAATAAAAATGCATATGCACAATTTTTTTTTATAAGTATTTAAATTTCAAATTTTGACCAAATTCATTAAAAGCTCGAATGATTGTAAATTATTTAATAGTTAAAAATGTATAAAATGATTAGTTTTTATAGCTAAGGATTGAAAATTTAAAACAATTTTTCGAAAGTATTTAATAATGTAACAAAAAAATAAAAAAAAAATTTTTTTATAGACATATTAAGTTTACATTTGAATGAAATTATATATTTAAATAAAGAATGATAGTGTTATAGTTATAATGTTGTAATTTAAAAATATTTTTTGTTGGTGCTTGCAACTTTTAAAGTATATTATGATTTTTATATACTCAATAACATTTTCAAATGCAATGTTTTTTGCAAAAATTAATTTAACCTACTGTATTATTAATAGTAAAATTAATTATTTTAATAACAATATCATAGAATACACTTAGTTATATAGGCTGACAGACTGTCTTCTTTCAGAATCGTTTTTCGTACACAATGTTTTATATCATTGAATTTAAATTTAAAGTATCCATGAAAGTAATCTACTCGACACATACTGTACAGCAGAGTGGTACCTACATGCCAACCTTTTTTGGTTGTAATAGTAATATAAAAAATATTTATATAAATTTAGACCATTTATACTATCATGGTTACTCTTCTTAAATGTTATAACACAACATATTTTTTTATTATTTGACAAAATATGCAATTCAAATTTACAATATTTGTTGATTTGCTTAAAATTATTATAACTTTTTCTACTAATGAGTTGTGCATGTTGTGAAAAGTTATTTTCCTGCCTGAAGTCTGAAAAACTACTTAAGTATCTATGGACCAACTTGCCAAGGACATCTTTCTAACTTGTCCATTTTGTTTATAGAAATAGATAGATATATATGATAAATAAAACACAAATTAATTCAACTCAATAATAATAATCAACTGTTACGAGGGCATTTTTTATTCAATTTGAAAATGTATATATTAAACTTGGTTCTATACTCCTATGGCAAATATTTTATTAATTAATAGGGTATTGTCTGGATGTGCTATATTATATGATACTATTAAAGTATTCAATTTTATTTAAACAGAAAATACTAAAAATAATTAATGCTATCTTAAAATATTGAAATGTATTGTTAATGTGTGAAAAAGGCAAATTTTTTGTTTTTTTTTTTTTCCTGAAAAGCATTGATAGGTACCCTAAAAATGTATGTCTATAAAAAAATAAAATAAAATAGTTACACCTATGATACAGTGAAACCATTTAACGAAATATTTTTAAGAACGATGACCATCATTGTTAATTAGTAATTGCACGTAAATTTATCTCCAAATAACGAATCTGATGTTTCTATATAACGAAATAATTATTCGATAAAAACCTGTTTTTATAAACGTTGTCACTATCAAATTTTAAACATTGTTCTAAAATTGTACATGAACAATATATATCCGATAAAGATGAGACACCGAAGGTAGGCAAACTGATTAATTTTACTGCAGTACCTCAGTTCCAATATTGATGCAAACGGGTATACATACGAATTTTTTCTCGTTTTTTCTTCATCCGTACAAAAAAAAAAAAAAATATCGAAACGTAAATGTTTTTCTATCGCCGATAAATTTGAAATTTTAAACAAGGCCGATAAAGGTATTAAAAAAAAAAAAGATAAACATAACACACATTCAACATAGAAATTTATACATACATACGTAATTAAATTTAAAAAAAAAGTTGAATAAAATACGTAATTCTATTTTACGAATTCCTCCATGTTACGAATTTTTTTTTTTTTTGTTGCTTATTCGACTTCGAAATTTCACCGTACTATGAATCTATTCACATAGTTCTATTGCGGCATGTAGATATTGAATTATGAATTAATAAGAACTATTAATATTATATAAAATATTACTATAATAATTTTTCATATGTATTTAATAATACATGTGATTTGTTTCGAGCAAAAATAAGTTTAACCTACCATATTACTATAATAGAAAAATATACTACCACTACAACTTCACATTGTAATAATTATACATAACAACAAATAAAATAAAGTGACCTAAAATTTTTGTACACTTGATAAACCTTTAATTCTTAGTTTTTAGAAATGATTAACTCATTTAATAGTTTTCATTATATTATTTAAACTATGTAGTTGTTCCGCCCAGCGTGGCCCGTGCCAAATATTTGTTTATTTTATAAATATATTTGTGAAAAAATTTCTAACATACAATATTTTTACTAATTGTAATAGTATTATAATATGTAAGCAATGGCAATCCGGGAAAAAAAACATCCATTTTTATATAATATATGTACGTAGAATAGTCGTGTGTTAGACTTTATTATCCCTTTTATGTTTATAACATATTTTTTTGTTTTCTTCTTTATTTATACTTTTGAATAGCCAGAAAGTTAAATTATATTACTTACACTATTATTATAAATTATTATAATTATTAAAACATTTTGTTATGTTATCTTACAATTAAATTGTATATTTGACACATGTCCGTAAATTGAATAAAATAAAATTATATACCTACCTACTTACAACAAAACGCGTCCCATAAGAACTCCTGATCAGACGTTTATAATGCCATAATGATTCATTATACAATTAACCAACTATATTATCATACTGTGAATGTGAACAACAACCTTATTATTCGGGGAATATCGGGACGGTCGTGACTGTGTATTATTATATTATATGTCATCCACACACACCAGATATTTTTTTAATTTTCATTATTTTCGGTAATCCTATTAATTTTTCTAAGACTCATTAATTACCTTCCTCGAGACTTGATCAATTCATAATTGAAAACAATACTAAAATCCAATGAGTACTTTTCGAGTTATGCGCGTACAACAAAAAAAAAAATTGCTTCTATTTTATAATATACAACATTTTTCACTGATGCTTCGCTCCTATTGGTCGCAGCGTAATGTTATATAGATTAAAGCTTTCCTTGACAAATGGCCTATCCAACACAAAAAGAATTTTTCAATTTGAACCTGTAGTTCCTGAGATTAACGCGTTCAAACAAACAAAACAAACTCTTCAGCTTTATAAGTATAGATTTTCCTGTTGTCCTTAAAATACAAAACTGTGAAAACAGAAAAATGGGAACCGATGTCCTCAAAAATAAAGAAGTATAGTTTTCCAACATGCATTTTAGAATTTCATAATAAATTGATTATTTACTGCATAAAATTAACAAAATTCCTATGTAAAATTTGAGTCTGCTAACCAAATATATCAGGAAAAATGGATAATAAAGAATGCAATGGCAGTTTAAAATATCTAAAAATGATGGACACATTGTTCAACATAATATGCAACAATTTCTAAATTACACACAAAATAAAATACTCAATATCACAAATAGAAAATAATACGTCTATAATGTTATCAGAAATTGTAAAATAATAATCCATCATTAAAAAGCAATTTTGCTGTTGAAGACTACTATAATATATGCTTTAATTTCGATAGTTGATAATTTATTTATGTCATAATTCAAAATCTGTACCTACTTAATAAAATGATACTTCTTTAAGCTTATTCCAATAAACAAATATGACAAAAATAAAATGCATTTTTTGTAAATACTCTAGAATTTTTAATGGTAGAATTAAAAAAAAAAACATTATAAAATGTACATAGTTGTTTTATAATAATTAGTACACACTAAAATATTCCATTTTTTACTATGACTAAACATTGTATTTCAATTTAAACAGCATCCTTGATGATTTCGGTGTACTTCTTAATTTTTGTAGCAACACTCATATCAACATATTTATCGCCAATGCTGACTATCATTCCACCAATAAGTGTTGAATCAACTTTTAATTCTAACTTGATTGTCTCTCCTTTTTTTGAAAATGCTTGCAATGTCTTTTTAAGTTCCTGTTGTTCAGCTGAATCCAAAGGCTAAAAGTGAAAATATATAATGATGTAAATGTAACACTACATTTTACTAGTATGAAACATACTATAGAGTTGATAGTTCTTTTTCAAATATCGCTTAAATAGTATACTGTATACTAAAGTAGTACCATGAACCATTTAATAGTTAAGTAATACCGTATACCAGGGGTTACCAACTAATGTGTATGAGGGTTTGTTTTAAAACTTGTTAAACTTCCTGCAGTCCAAAACACTTTCAATGACTATTTTCACACATTGTCAATTAATAACAATTACACGTTTTATTATATTTTTTGCTCATATGAGCTTGCAATATTTCACTCGGTGATGGAAACATGTATGTATACTGTACCCACGATATCAAAAAATATTTTTATTATAATAGTATTATATTTTATAATTAAACAACCATCAGAGTCCGTAAAAAATGTGTCTATGGTCATCCTCTTAGTGTACTAAAATTAAACATTTACTGCACTCATACTTGTATTTACACAAAGAGGCACCATTAAATATTTCAACTGGATAACTTTGGATTGAAACTGGGTTATTGGGAAGAGAAAGAGAATACTTAAATATACATCAATTTTTTTGCAGATTTAGTATAGATATACTATTTTTTTTCTAATTAAAAATTGACAAAGTTAAGGTAAGTTGAAATTTACTATTATATTAAAATTTTTATATTTTTAATCATGTTTGTTTTCTACTTGAGATATACTTAATATTGTTAAAATATGACTATTTGTACACAGAAAAGACATAAATAAACACTTATCATTAATGTTTATTAATTAACAATTTTACTAAATTACCTTAATTTTGTTAATTCAATGTAGAGAAACGAATACTTGGTTTATGTTGTAATAATGACAATAAAACTGAACGTCAATTTTCCATTGTAAACAATAGAGATCGATAAACTCTCTTACCCATTATAGAAAGAAAACTGGTACAAAAATTCACTAAGATCAATGGCAAGCATATAGTATTCTAAAAGGCCAAGGATTAATTCATTAAAATGTAAATTGTACTGAAAATGTTGTGGATCCAAATACTCATACTCAAATAGAATCATTGTATATTGTGGAAGATTGTCAAGACTAAATAAATTATAAAAATTAATAGTGCCTCTCCTCTATTAGACCACCAACTTAAAGAATAATAGTAATGATCATGTCATCCATTAAGAACTCAAATATTTGATGATTTTTTATTAGATTTAAAAACATTTTTGCAGTATGAACGTAACCAGCAACATTTAAGTAAATACATTAATATTTTAAGTAGCATACATAAAAATGAAGTAGATCACATGTTAAACTACAAATTCTGCAAATCATAAATTAGACAGGTCCTCAAAATAGTCTACATAAACTGTAGAAAAAAATGGAGCTACCACTTAAAAAAAGGCGAGAAGAATTGAGAAAAAACCCACAGATAAAAAACCAACCAAAAAATTTAAAAATTTAAGTTTTAAAAACATATGAACTTTATTTTTTTTTTATGTTCTTATTTGTATCATTTTTATTCAAACTTAATCTTATGTAATGGGTTAAATACAAGGGGAATGGATGTGAAAAAGAAATATACATTTCATAAAATAAACAACTTTTCACAAAAAGATTTATTCCAGAAAGTGGCTACAACATAATGACATAAATAAATTTACTAATAAATGTCATGAGAATACCAACTATAAAGAAAATTATATAAAAAAAACATGTATTTAAAAGATTGTAAACTACAGTGACATTCAGCAAAATGTCAAAAAAATGCACAATTCCAAAAACTGTACAAAAATAGTGCAAAAATCGAGAAAAAACAGTCAGCTTCAAAGAGTATGCTTCGAAGGACCATATAATTAGAACCTAGAACAGAGCCCGTTTCAAATTTAATTTTACAAAGTATGCAATCTTCACACTAACATCGGATCAATGATATTTTATTAAAATTATACATAAATGCTGTTCAATTAATAAAAATTTAAAAAAATTAACCAAGCTAACCAACTACTATACATATACCTTAACAAAACTAACCAAGCTACATTAACTTTGAGTAAAGAACATCTATTCATGATGTCTGTACTGGTATATACTGGGAACGCTCCATATTAAAATACACATTTTTAATTATTTCTGTAAGGATAACCATTCGACTTCTAGTAACACCAACATTATATTTCACTAATTAAACACGAGGGACAGAATATTCTGTGAAAGTGACAAATTAAGATAAGTTAGATAGTTCCTTCATTAAACTTAAACATATTTTAAGCTTATTGTTTAATGTATATCTTTCCTAATAAAAACCAAAATATATTTAGTATATATACCTTAGCAGTTGTTACAACACATGACAAGTCTCCTCGGTGTGCAGCCATGATAACTTTGAAACTGTTAATGATTGAATTCAATTTATTTAATCTTCCATTTTCAGCCAAAATGCCTAAAGATAAAATATTTTTTATATTCAAGTATTTGAGAATATACTACTTATAAATATTAATTTATAACAGATTATTATTAGATGGATTTATAATTGTTATATTTTTTAATTGATTAATTATATAATATAATATACATTTTTTAAATTTATATATATGAGCATTATTTTACCACCAAATAAACAATAAATGCAGAAAAATAAACTCAATTGATCAGAAGACAAAAAAAAAAATTATCATACCAACAAATTGATTCTGAGTACTATTTGATTGAGAACTAATTAAATAATAGTGAAGATCTAATATAATGAAGTAGCCATAAATTTAATAACTTATTTAAGGAATAAAAGTAAGTTAAATTTTAATTGATTTGTTACAGTGGATTTGTGCGAATCATTGTATCTTTATAAATTACATATTGAACCTTCACCAAAACAGAAAATTGAACATACTCAAGAAATTAGATGACGGAGGTGAAAGAGTAAGTTTCTTTGCAGCCAATTGTAAAGTATTAGACTTTAATGATCTTTTGTTAATAGGATTATCAACAAATTCCTTAAGAACTTTATCTGATTTTAATGCAGTCTGTAAAATAAATGTTTGCACAATTTGTAGAATATGTAAATTAGTAATAAATATAAAATCAACCACTACCTGAAATTTGATTAAATCTTTTTCGATGGTTTCCAATTGATTTTGTTTGCTACCAGCAGAAAACAAAGCAGTTGCATAACGCCCTTCAATGCCAAATACTCTAATTGGGGGCTTTTACAATAAAAATAAAATGTACAATAAACAAATGAACTCAATGAACATTGCTATTGTATGTAAATCATTTAAAAAACAACTCACTTTGACCATTCCTTGGGTTGAGGAAGAACTTAACGACCTCACCTGAATCATCAAAAACAATAAATATGAATCAACAAAAGCATTAATATATACTTACGACTGTTGTGAATTTTGTGGATGCCATTTTATAAATTATTCTTTAAATGTTTTAATTTAACTATAACTTAAACAAGAGCACAAATTACGGAGATTTTAAAGAAAGGTCAAATTACTCAAAGTAAACTCATAAATTTTCGTTATCATTATTTTAAAAACATATGTATTACATTATTACAGTGCAAATTTTCTAGTGATAATAAACTATTTTCGAAATTCCACTGTTTTATGTTCACTTTTCAGTGTTACCAAATTAAATAAATATAAATAATAATTATAATAATAATAATAATAAAAAAGTCTTATTTTAAATTCTTTATATATTTAAATAATAAATATAGGTAATAATATTAATATTATTAGCAGACGGGGAGTAATATAAGTTTTAATAATTTTAGTTTATGGCCTATGCCCTATAGTTTTAATAAATTAGCTTTTTTTGACAAGTAATAAACGAAAGCAGTTTCAATTTGTAATCAGAAATTAAACGTAGATAGGATAAAGTAATTAAGAGTCTTTGATATGTTCATTGTATATTTTGTCTAACGTTATTCGTCGATCAAAAAATTTAGCTGTGATGAGAAAATAAAAAGGATAGTTTCCATATTTCTTTAAACATTTTATACGGACTAAAGTTATGTCCATTATTCTTCTAATACATGAAATTATTTAGCCGATATCTTAATCGTCTATATTTAGCCCTTTACCAATTTATTTTATTTTATTTATTATAATTTGACAAAAATATGATATAAAATTATAAAATATATACCTAATTGATAATAATTCAAAGTTAATTTTGTTTTATTAATATTATGAATTAAAAATATATTTATTTAATTCTTAATTTCATATTGAAGAAAAATGGAAAGTGGAGGAAAATTGTGTCTCGTTCTTAGAGGAAAATTTTTACAGCTGAGATACCTATATACAGAGTTTTTCTGAAATGGATGAGGTAACTAGTATTTACGCCTCAGTGTGATAACCCAATGAAGATTTTTTTAAAATTTTTTTCTATCTTCAAAATTTGAGTTTATCCAACTTATTTTTAGAACATTATGTTAAATGTAAAAATAAATACTCAAGTTGTATTTTCTGCAAAATTCTCATACGAATCGAGATGTCGCATCATTTTCGCGCTTGTCGAGCGTTTTTCATGTTCGTATCGCTGACTAAAAAAAATTGTGTGGCACATTGATTTATATGAGAAAACTACAAGATAAACATTGTTGATAATTATTTGTTGTATCTAACATACACGATTAATTAAAACACTGTTTTACATTGTCAACTAATAAAAATGATAAAACAATAACAAAATTAAGGGTATAAATCTAGTTTAGATCCCAAGCTCGTTTTTCAATTTTTTTTTTCAAAATGTGTGTTTTGAGATGTTGATTTTGAAAGTGTTAAAAAATTATCGCTACATTACATACACAAGCGTACAAAAACACGTTTTCAAGAAAAAAATTATCCAAAAAAGTAATTTTTTAATATTTTTTTCGAAGATACTATGATATTTTAAAAAACTAATTCACTTTATAACTCAGTATCTTATATATATTTTTGAATTCTGTTGATTGATGAGAAATTCTTGAACTCTATTTTTATGATCGAACTTAAACAAGAAAATTATACTTCTTGATGATTTTTAATGATAATTAAGCTACACGTGAAAACATCTGTTATCATTGAACATTTGCTCAAAATGCTTAAATTGACCAACAATTTTTAAGAGTTACGTATTTGGTGAAAAACTGATTGCAACACAAGAAACAGTCCACCATTGCATTACATCATTTCGTGACTTTTTTTGTGGGGACATTTGAAAAATGTTGTGTATGCTCATACTGATTCTCAAGATTTAAAAAAAAAATTAAGCACGTGTGTTGCAAGTTACTGTCTCTTGAATTAAAATCTAATACCGACAGTGACTATATTAGCAAATGTTTACGCGACAATTTGAGGAATACAATAATTTATTTTTGTAATTTTTATAAATCAAATTGTTAAAACAAAATCAAACGATTTATTTAAAAATAAAAAAAAATGATGAATTTAGAATTTTAATTTTTGATAGCATAAGTTACACATATTTGATTATGCGAATAACTTCATTATGTGTGTATGATATAATGAAGTTAAATAATTATTCATAAAATGTAAATAAATACAAATTTAACAAAACTTTTTTTTCTTATTTAAAATAACTTTTTTTTTAAATAGCTTCAAAAAAGTAAAGTTATGTTACACGTGCGGAATGTACTTGAGTTAATAAACTTGTTAGTCAAATGAATTTATAAATATTTTGGCTCTTTTTTGTGCTATTGATTTTGACTTTTATTCGATTATAATTTATAATAATTTTATTACTGATTAAAAAAAGCTTAAAAATTGTATACATAATGATTCCTCATATAGGTAAGTTACTTTTACATCAAATGAAAAATATCAAATGTGCAGTCACATTTTTTTTTTAAGCGTTTTAATTTGAAATTTTTACAAAGTTTGTCAGTTACAAAAAAAAATTATTTTTTAATTATTTTGTAGTTAAGATTAGTTAAGTTCATAGTATTATTAATTTTTGTACCAGTCTTGAAAATTTAATATTAGATTCTTTATACATTTTTTTACTAAATATTAAAAAAAAAATTAACATAAAGCCAGCATATATTTTTATGAATGTTTTAAGTTCAAATTATGACAACATTGAATATTCACACGTAAAATAACGATTTCTCCTTAAGACTTGATTTTTTGTTATTGTGCTGTAATTCAAAAAATATTAATCTTAGAATCTTGAAACATTTCACTATTATACTTAAATTAATATTTCCTATACCCGATGAAATTTGTAAAATATTAAGCAGCTGATTATATAGGCATTTTAAATTTTTTTGTTGATAACAATTTTTCTACTTGTAGACAGTGGTCGTTTTGGTGGGGGGAGGGACGCAGGGGGACGGAGTCCCCTAACTAATTTTTCAGAAATTTTAGCGTACCCCTACTTTTATTTTTAAGGCTTAGTAACGTTTAATAAGTGATGGGGATGCTCTTTTTTTATAGTTAACAGAGTCCCCCTACTTTAATGTTGCCAAGTCGAGCACTGCTTGTAGATCAAATAATATAATAGATACAAAATCTGAAATCCCACATATTAGTGTTGTTCTTATAGCAATTTCAAATATGGAAATGCATTAAGAGAACAATTTTTTTTATAAGAGTTTAAAGTTCAAATTTTTACAAAAAAAAATGTAAAATCACGAAAATGTACAAATTATTTTGTAGTAAAACATAAAATTTTCAAGTTCAATAATTATAAGATTTGTTAATTATATATGAAGTTTCTTATAAGTTTTTCTTACAGAAACATAACAATTTTAAAAATATATCATTTATCTGTGTTCAGCTGCATCAAAAATTATTTTATGATGTTATATAGTTAGAAATTACATTTGAGCATATGCACGTTAAAAATATGTATGTAAAATAAATTTAATCTAATGATTAATTAAATAATTAAATAATTAATTATTTAATTCGATAACGCAAACATTAAGATTATTGGTCATAAATTATAATAGCTGATATAATATACTCCATAAAAATTTCCCAGTCGTCCGGTTTTGTCGCTCAGATCAGCGGCGAACACTTACAATCATATGTTTATTTTGGTAATTAAAGAATTATATAAAATATGTATTAAGCAGCCGGTTGTTTCTATTATGTCGAATGTATTATTGTTATATTACAGTACATTTATCTATTATATTAAATCTAAAAGTAAAAATAATTTATGTTCTTTTTTGTTTTTTTCAATATTTTAAAGCGAGCAATGAGCATTTTTTAATTTTAATATTTTACATAGTTATTAATTATAGTAGGTACTTGTAAATTGTAACTCATTTTATTGTAGGTTTGTAAGACAGAAATAACACACGCGGTAAGTTCATTATATAAAATTTTTACGGATATATTAACCACATAAGATAATCAGTGCAATTTAATAAATAAAATAATATTTAATATAATATATAGGTAAGTATGAAAATATTAAAAAGTAAATTAAAGATAACGAATACAAACGAAAGATAAATGCACAACTGAGAACAATTTTCAATGTACCTGATATACCCATCTTGTAGGTGTTGTATAAAAGTCAAAAACTTAGCTGGGCAGGGCATATATGGAGAGTGGAGAATATGATAGTAAACAAGGTTAATCAAACCAAGAAGGCGGCCAAAACAACAATGGAGCGACCGAGTTAAAGAAGATCTTAGAAATCAGGAATGGAGAAAGGGCTGCAGCATTGGATAGAGATGCGTGGCCTGTAGGCATAGTAGAAGCATCAATGTTTTTAAATTACATTTATGAGCTAAAAAAAGTATATAATATCAGGGCCGGATTTAGGATTTGTAGGCCCCTAGGCTCAATTGTGGTGTGGGCCCTACTAGAAAGTTTTTAGAAAATAAAAAGGGCATACACACGAATAGTGAAACTATTAACTAAGCCATCTCTAAAACATTTTCAAATAATTTTCTACCCGAAATCGAGGGTAATGCAACTTTCTAACTTCTAGTTTTTTGACCGAA
>JACXSJ010004482.1:0-12936 GCA_014851325.1 Pentalonia nigronervosa
TGTAATAAATAAAACCTCATTCATACCGAGCATTTTTTTTTTTAAAAAATTACGAATTCCTTTTGTTTGTTTTAAGTTTTTTTTATATAAAAGTTTAGCTTTTTTATTTATCGAATGAGGCAATACGAAATCGAAAAAATCCCGGTTTTCACCTGAGGTGACTTTTGCCCGGGCAACGCCGGGTGGGACAGCTAGTATTTTATATATATTTATATATTATGTAATAGTTTTTTAATAAATCTATAAACGTACATAAATTCAAAAAGGTTACACATGAAATATGAATAACGATACGTAATGATAGTTATTGGAAAATTTAAAATAGTAATTATAATTTTTCAACTCATGTTTCATTGTGCCAATATGTGATAACTTTTACAATGGCTACCTCTCTATGCATTTATTTCAAATTCCTGTCTTAATAATATTATTTTATTGTACATAAAAGCAATTAGGTTCAACACACCAATTAATGTATACTCGTAGTCGCTGTATGTAGTTCATAATTCATAAGAGTTCTAAATAAAAAATATTTGTTTTTCGACGAACACGCGTATACTAGTAAATCGGTCTGCAATTATAAGTAACTTGTTAACAAAAACCGTTATCTGTCTTTTATGTATTTTTTCTATTTTCAGTAGATACTATAAAACTTATCATTATTAATTAGAATTGTTAAAACTAATAAAATTACAAAATTTAACTGCATTTAAATGAAAAAGGTTAACCTATTTGATGGGGGCCCAGATCTTATATTTTTTGAGAGCGACTTTGGGATTTTTTCGATATCTCGGTAAGCCTGCCTAATTTGTGCTTAATCGTCAAAAAATTTGTTTAAAAAACCTCGCGTCGAGCACAGTTTTAGTTGAGCTCTTTACAGAATCGTTTTTCTAATGATGTATTGTTGTTATCCAATTTACAATGCTTTGACTTAACGCTGAGGTGAATACAAAAAGGTTTCTGTATACTGTTTGGTTTTAACTAGACGTGGCTTTATTGTGCATGCCATATGTGGATCATGTTATGTATAGTAATAAACTATACGATTTATTTATTATGATATAGATGATCAATTATTTTTATAACGAATGCCAGATATTCCAAGATGATTTGGGCGGACATTTCGAAACTCAAGACGCACTACAAAGCTGAACAACGATATTGTAGATTATCACTGAAGCAGACTGCAATTGATATACCAGTATAGCACTGACTCGCAGTTATTACAGCTGTAAAGTGATTTTTTTTACCTATAAAACGTAACCATTGTAAGTATCTCGGGACAATGTCATAACTTTATTGCCACCCGTCGATCGCCAGGAAATTCGCGATGAATTCGTGTCGGACACCAGCCGCAATCCCTTTCGATGACAATAATAATAATAATCGTTGAGCTGTTTGTGGTTTATTCACCTGCAGTATGGCTGTGTGTATTGTATAATTTATATAAAATATTACTTTATTTTACCTTAATAATATTGACTTGTTGTTATCAACGGCTGTAACCTTTGAGTCTACGGCGGTGTTATCCTCGTTGTCACCACACTATTTGATTCATTACAACCCCGTCTGGTTATTGTTATATTCACATTGATATTATGTTTGTTTGGCTGAAGTAATAATTATTTGATAGATACAGTCGATGGCGCTTTTAGTAAATACCGATTTTTTCGCTACTGTCCGCCAATGCTTAGAATTATATTCCACAAATCACAGTTTCCGGTCTGTGTAGATCACTGATCGACCTCAATAACGGCTATATTATATCTTAAACATTTTTCTTTCAATACTCAGAGAAGACAAAATTCCCAGCCCAGAATATCAAACTCTTACGTTTTCTTGTTCTATTTAAAATAATGATGCAATAAATGCAGAAAAATTAACTTCTATAAATTATATTTTCAAGAACTTGTCATATCAGCGTTTGAAATTGAAAAAAAAAATAAAACTCAACGGGAACTAAATAAATAAAGGTATTTATTAAATACCGGTGTTGATTGAAAGAGGCAAAACCGTTATTTTCGTAAAATCTGTATTGATTTATTTCGTAAAATCATCAAAATATAATAATAATTCATTTTTTTTTATTTGTATTTCAATCACTGTATTCAAACTATTAAAAATATATATATATTTTAGAATCTGTCTTGTTATTTAAGTAGATGTGGATGAAGGTTATACAATTATAATATTTACTGCATAGTATTACTTTTGATTTTTCACATCTTGTATTTTTATTATTGCTTACATTATTGGATCTCATTAGATTTTCCGGAAATTTTTACTGTCAAATTATTTTTTTTATAAAGTTGACATTTTTGTTCCACATAGTTTAAATGTATTTAAGCATGGTAACTCTTTTATATTTTTAGTTATTTTAAATCAAACAACAAGATGTATACATTTAACCATTATCAAATGGCAGGTGAAAATTATTTATGTACTTAACATAAAATTTTAATCACCGGCAATAGACACCAACTAAAGTGGTCGACACTGGGAGAAAATTCTTAATGACTTTTAGACGCATTTTTTTTAAACTTGAAATTCTACATTTTTAATTATCATATTAAATTTTAAATTTAAAAATTGTTAATGGATTGGTCTTTTTATAGATTATCCAATTAATTGCTGTTTTTTTTTTTTATAATAATATAACATTATTTTAATAAAATATAGATTATTTTAGAAATATAGTAGTTCTAAGACATAATATTTCTATTTGGTATTACACAAATTCACTTTTAAGTTTTTGAGCAGATAATGGCCATAGAGTGACTGCGAAGTAAAATAATTACTATTTACCTAATACTCATTATACAGTGTATGTTTTTTTTAATAATTAGAAGATTTTCCCATCATAGATATTTAAAATTATTAATTTTAGTTCCTATTTTTTAATATTTTATAATCTGATAATCAACATATAACTCAATAAGTAGTAATTATTAGTATAATATAAGCATTCTACATATCTACAATGTTTTTATACTTTTGAGGCCGTATCAAATAAAAAAAATATTGAAATTAAAATATACAAGTATGCAAATTGATCTTATAACCTTCTTAATTTAGTAAAAGTCATACTCATACATATTTTGAGTACAATTTCTTTGACTTTATCGTGATTATAATTAAATATGAAAATTTAAACATTAATTAATTCGCTTTAAATAATAAATATTAAAATCACTTTAAATCAAAAAGCAGTAAATTATAACTATTTGTATTCGTCAACACTAATTATTGTATATATAAAATTGTTATGGTACCTACGTAATTTAAATGTATTAAAAAATCTTTTTCACCTTGATATTAATTAATACCATTGATTATATAAATATTAAATTGTTATAATATTATTGTTTATATTATAGTCGATGTTATTTCTTAGTATATACTGTTTTAGTTATAAATAAAGAAATATATATGTATACTTATTTAAGTAGGTATATATAAGCTATTTGTATTTTATGAAACTACATTAAAATATAAACATACCCACCACTGAACTAAAGATAAATAAAAACTATTTATTTTCGATGTAACTAAAAATTATCATTATGGAATATGTATATATTGTATGTGTATATACAAGTCAGTTATCTTATATCCTGAAAACTATATATTATATTGATATGTATCCAAATGTCGGATAGTTAGTTATCGATATTTATTTAATATTGAATTGTACTAATTATATTTAAATATGTTGTTTACAAATAAATTCAAAATAACCAATCCTCCATGGATTTTCAATAAAAAAAAATGTAAGTCAATATATTGTTACGTTATTTTGATCAAAATGTTAAGTTTATTGTAATCATAAAATGTCAATTTGCCTCGTAACATATTATTACTGTATTTAAGATGATGAATAAAATATATCGAATAACATTACGAATAACGTTATACAACTAAATATTTATTAAATAGTGCGAAAAATGTATTGAATTTATTGAATAAGTATTTACAAAGTGCAAAAATAATTCACTATCGAGTTTTAATATAAACAATTTTTATATTAAATAGAATAGTTATCATGGATGTTTTAAAATTAAAATAATAATAGTTTAGTACTATTACTGAAACATTTTAAATAGATAATGCAATCAAAATAGAAGATGCCCATTACCCACGTTGGCCTTAAATATATATTTTAAAAATTCAAAATAAATGTATTTGAAATTAAATACAAAGTCAACCAAAACAAATTTTATCCCTCATAATGTTGGCAGCACAGCCATAAAAGTTACATATAAAATACAATAAACAGATTTGTTTGTAACTTGTTGGGCATTGTTTGATTATTTCCTGATTTTGTTGAATCTTATTGTCACCATTATCTTTTTTAATATTTATCCAAGATTTTAAATATGTAAATTATGTAGTCTTCATGACACGAATTTGTTCACATTTTTTAGTATATACAGCTAAAGGAAACATGCCAGTAAAGTTGGCCTGTTATTGATTCAAAATATGTGCTAATATATTAGTTTCTAGAATATTTGCAAACTAAACTTTTTTTTTTTTGAAATTTTTACATGTTTTTTTTATGAGAAATGGTTATAGCGGGGTTTAGGAACCTATTTTATATAGATAATTCAATAAGGGTTTTCAGAGCCCTTTGAATTATAATTTAACCGTAGCTCAAGAGCTTTAGTAAAGATCAAATAATAAGGTTCAGTTGATAAGTTTTTTTATTACACAATTTTAATTTAATTCTATTGCATAATCTTAGTTACATATTAAATAGAGTATTACAAATGACTTACGAGTGTTACAGTTATCCGGAGTTCTTTAGTGTGCGAGCTGCTGTTGTCCCAAAACTATCGAACTTGACATTGTGTGAGTCTTATATATGTTTACAGTAGTATATGTTTATATGTACCCGGATAACTAAAATATTTCTAGTAAGCCTTATTTCTTTTTTCCTACAATTATGTCGACACTTTATACTTTGTAACGGTGTCATACATCCGTACTCCGTTACATGTTATTTTGGTCATAATATTTTAATTTGAAAAACAATTTGCTAAGATAAAATAGTGCAGTTAACAGCACGGTAGTTTAAAAGCTTACTGGTAAAAATGAAGACCAATTAAATTTGAGAGTACTCCAACTATGTCCATCAAAATTATCTCGACAATTTTTAAACGGGAAAAAATTCGCTCACATAAAATTGTGCTGTTGAAAAACAGTTAGCGACGAAAAGTCTGCTCTTCTGTTGAATATTTTATTCGTATATGTCTATTATAGTTGTGCTGTCTACTTAATGATAATCATGTATTATATTCAGCTGATTAACAAAATATTTTAGTTTAAAAGAGCATGAACCAATTGTGACAAAGATAGTGCAGATTGTTAGAATTCTGATGTAAGTACTAGTTAAACTCAATATATTATTATATAACCATAATAATATTTATTTTCAACTAACAACAATATACAGATAGTGTGATCGCAATAATAATAGCAAAATAGTTGCCTTGTTACATCCAAATTAATAATGGTTGTGCGAAAGTAAGAGTTCGACAATACAAAAGTAATATTTAATATTTTTAATTCTTTATTGAGTATAGATGTAGATTTAAGTCTTGTCTTATAAAATAGATATTATTTAACTATATTGTGATTTTTTTTTTTAAAGTGTTATTATTTTAAATTGCAAAATATTAGATTTATTGAAATTGATTTAAAGTGAACTATTGTTAAACCAAGATTTCACTTTGTCAAGACCTGTACTTACCATACGTTGAAGATTATTTACACAGTTACTACTAAATAAAATAGCAGTGTCATCCACAAAACAAAATATTTTTAAACTAAATACATTGTTAACCTTTACCCCTTAATACCTGTTATTGTCTACTGAATCAAAAGCTTTTTAAGTATAATAAAATACCAAAAACTTGTTTTTTTTAAATCTAGTTTATCGCAAATAAGTTTTGTAGATCAATAAAATTATAAGTAAATATATTACTTCTAAAACTGTTTTTATTTTAGTAATTTGTTCGACTATGTTCATTCATAAAATTAAGAATGGTCTTAAAATGTATTAATACAATTTGTTATTTCGTCTGGTTTGATTGGTCTAAAAAAACGAGATTTTATTAAAAAAATTTTATTTAACTCTTTCCAGTTTTTACTTTTAAAATTATTTAAATCAATACTATTATATAGCAATGTCATTTCCTATATTAACAAAAATTCTATTACATATGTTAATAATTTTGTTTAGGCCTGAAGTTAAATTACCTGCAGATTCATTGAATATCTCATTTATACGTGATTGTTTATTAGTTTTTGTTTTAGACGCTTCTTTAATACAATCTCAAATCTGTTTAGAATTTTTACCAGCTTTAGTGTATTTATAACCATATAACATATAAATTAGCTTCTTTGATTAATTTATTCAATATATTTCCCTAGAAAATTTAAATATTTTTAAGGTTACTATTAAAATGTTGTTTAATAATTTTCTTCTACATTTTTTCTTTGGCTCTTATTTAAGTCACAAGGCGCAGACATTCATGGCTTCAATTTACATTTCTTCTTATTATTATATTTTCTGTATATCTCATTAGATGAAAGATTTATTTAATCATTAATTTGTATGTTAAATATATCAACAGATCGGTTAACATTTTTTTTTCAATTCTGTGTTTGAATTAAAATATGCATATGACGATGGTTTCTATTAATATATTTTTAAACTATCCATCTTAATAATTAAAATCAATCTAAAATTATCAGTTATACTAAGCATTTTTTATGAGTAAGTGGTCAATACCTACACGTTTTTAATAAGTTGCTTAATATTTATCCTAGTAAAAAAATTACACGCCGAGTAAATGCCATTCATTAGTAATAAATTTAAATATTTTATAGATTCTTATTATTCTTAAGTTATTATTTAGTATATCTATATAATATCACCACAAGGTATATGATTAGTATTAAGTGTTGGAATTAAAAGTTATTGGATTATAGATAATAAAAACTCTTCTGAATTATGATTTGATGATCTATATATTGCGGTTATGTAATATAAACATTTACCTTTATGAATGGACATTTTTAAGAGTTATATCCTAATAGGTACTTATAACATTTTTAAGATAACTTTTAATGATGTATTCATTTTTTACGAAAATTGATGGGCTATCAGCTCTGTTGGTAATATTTAGGTATAAAATTAATTAAGGTTAGGTACATCCATTTATTGAGAAATTAATATTCGTGTTAAGCCGAATTTCACTCAATACTAAAATATGAAATGTGTTACTGATTGTATTTAATAAAACCATAAGTTCATCAATACTTACTTTAAAGCTTCTAATATGAATTAAAATAATTGAGAGGTAATTTTAATTTAAAAGTATTCTTTCTAAACTGTCAATATAATTTGATTCAATGAATTTGAGAAAATTAATTTATTTTATTGCATCATAATTATTTTTAGACATTTAATATAAATTATATCATATATATATATACATTTTTTTTATATATATATATAAATATAAGCATAACAATGTGATATTCGTAAATGATGCAAAATGTTAAGAATAAATAAGGATACTTATATAAATATATAATATAACATTAATTCCACAGACATAACACAGTTTTATTGTAACAATTGTCATTTGCTACAACGTACCAATGTCCAATATCACTTTCTTTCTTCAACAAAAATATAAAACTACTGTTCGACTACACAAACTTTCAATTGTAGTTTTTTGCCACTTGTTTTTCAACCCATAATATATTCATATTATCCATCTAAAGTGTGAAAATACCAAAGTATATAGGTCCAATTGCGATTGTGAAAGTATTTTTTGGATATTTACGTCTGAGTTAAACATAATTAATTAATAATTAATAAATAAATAAATATGTATCTATAAAACTTCGTGAAATTCACTTTAATTTTTAAGAGCCGTTTGTAGAATAAACACAGTTTATGTTCTAAAAATCTTAAAAAGTAAAGCACGTAAGTATTATAGTAAATTAAATAGGTAGCTTATAAATGTATGCACTTTTTTAATTGTTTTTTTTTTTTTACTTGACAGACTTATTTGGAACAAAATGTTTTGGCCAGACGTAAAATTATAAAATACTTTTTCAGAACAAGTTATCCTGTGATAGCTATACCTACGGCAAATTTAAATTTAAATATTTGTGTCCGAATAAACGGTCCCTAAATACACGAACAAGGTTATTATCCAATAAAAACTGAAGACTATGTTGCTGTTGAAAGTTTAAATTCTGGGCACTTTTAAAATTAATTTAATATAATAGTGTATTATTAAACATCGTAAAATCGCATTGCTATAACGTTCACGTCTGATGAAAGTATTAAAAATAATAATCTAAAAAAAAAAATGTATCAGTAAAGCCTATAAAATATATTATGCAGCCAACAAGAAGATAGAAAATTGTAATCTCTTTTAATTACATCACATAAAGAAGTTAGATTAAAATAACCAAATTTCGATCATAAATAAAACAATAATTTCATATAATAACAGGAATTTATATCTACTTACTAGTTTCGAGGCTCATACCTAATTTAAACATATAGTCAAAAGAAAACAACCGCAAAATTAGGTCAAACGTGTTCACGAAAAATACAATGAAATGGAATGATAGTTTAATTTAGCTTTTAAATAAATAATTAACTCCAATAATTTTACTTTTAAGTATGTATAACTACTTATCGAGAGCAGATACAGATGTCGTTAACGGGGGAGGGGGGATAAAAAAAAGGTCGGCTTTAAACAATTGAGTTATACATGTATTGTTAGTAATTTATTATTATTTTACAATTATTATTATTATTATATCATTATTATTGTTATGTAACCCGTGTGTGTGTGTTTACTGTGTAATTATGTCGAGATACAACCAAGCAGTACCCATCGTGCACACCAACCGTGAATACTTACCATTGTTCCCGATAGTTTAATGTATACATTATATGACTAAAAAAAAGTCCGTGCAAAGAACCGATGTTCGTATCGTAGCATTTCGGGTCTTGTTAATTATTTATTGTATGTTATTTATTTATTATTATCGATTCAACGATTGTCGTTATTATTCAAATAGTAGTCAACACCAACCATACATAATAAATCGACTTATTTATTATCACCTTTCACCACTGTCCCATACCGTGTTTTCCGAATCCATATATACAGCCTTCAAACAAAAGGACATATTATACACATTAATAAAAATCAAAGATCTTATGGTCATACAACACATTTTTTTAACATGCAATTGCCCCCCCCCCCTCCATTACCCCTCCCCATGTATCCGCTTTTGCTATTAATCTAATACATTTAGTTCACAAAGCGCGATTTCTCTTAAATCAAATAGTTAAATTAAAAATATAATATATATATATTATCATATAGCTATAACAGGTATACATATTACATGCAATATATGTGTATTGAATCAAGTTTCGTCTATTTATTAATTATTTCTAGTTCATAAGCTATTGAAGGTAAAATATCTTTCTATGAGCAAATAATAATATCATAAAACTCAATGATCTGCTCTAGGGTAAAACATTTTGAAACAGTAAGATTAGATTACACTGGCAAAACAAACGGATGATTATTTGAAGCGTGTAATCAAAACGTAACGGGCAGATACAGAAAATACTCTACCTGCGCATATAAAATAATGTTGTAAATATAATTTTGAAATGAGGAAAGTACTAAAAATTAGGCCCAGTCATGTAACATATGTTACTTATTAGTCACTCGGTCTTGGTTCGCTGGCATCCATGCCAAAGCATAGATCACAGTACCTAAAATGCCTATAATATAATTCATAATTAACAGTAGTACGGTACATTCTGCGTTTTCCGCAAACTTTTAAAAATATGCACACATCATTGATTACAAATTATGCACTACCAATGTACAAAATATACTCCTGGGTCGAGTCGAGTTCGATTCGATTTCTCAAACACATTTAAGTAGATAATATTCAAAGTAGAATTAGTTAAGTACACGCAATTAACGCGCTTTTGTTTGTACATTTTTAAATTTTTTATAGTAGCAACTTGAATAATATCATAGTCACTGATCGTTGCAATATTATGTTAATCTAATTTAGAAACGAATAGTGGATGCATTGAGATACGTTATATCAAAGTAGTCCTCAATGCATTCGAATATAATCAGTTAATAATATTTTTCTAAAAAAAAAAAATAAAATAAAATAATTAAAACACTTTGGAATATAATTGGTTATTTAAACCATTCATTTACACGGTATACTAAATTTCTATTTAATGCTTACATTTCTTTTGATTTTATTCGATTTCCGTTAGATACTGAATTAAGAATTATATTAAATTTTAATAAAATACAATTACTATGTAGTTAATAATTGAAAATTTAAAATTTAAAATGATTATTCGTTAAATACTTTTACATATTATTGTTTATTTAACTACCTCAAAATATTTGAATAATTATACAACATCAAGATATTTAAAAAAATATTTAAGTTATAATGGACTGCCATAACCATACATTATGTATTGTCAATTATTCATAATACTTATATTTAGCTTCAAACATCTTAAACACCAATAGTCTTATGTTTAACAATTTAATTTCCCTCAGAGTATACAATAAAATTTTAATTTTTTTCAAAATCATAATAATTTATTTTAACGTAGATAATATGTGTATTATTCACAATATCATATTTCTAATTAAATCGATTTTTGATCTACGTGAATATTCATAAACATCGTATAGTAAAATTACTAAAAATTAGAAATTAGAAATTAGACATTATATTTTATATGATAGTCTTATAGTAGGTATTGTAAATTCATATAACATTAAATTATCGATGTCCATAATATAAATTATGTTCAGTATATTGTATGTATGCACTAGTTTTTATGAAATATTATTCGTTATTATAGAACGTCTATGATTTTGAACGAATACTATAAATAACATCCTGTTTCGAAGCGCATAATACAATATTATTGTATTAATCCAGTTTGGCCCGGTCGTTTAATTTTATGACCACGCTATGTATCTTGATAATATTGAATGGGTGCAACCTAAGTAATTTTTTTATAATTCAAATTTTTTTACAATATGTTATATATATAGGTTATAAAAGATGATGGATTTCAGTTTAAATTATTAACAACAACAACAATATTTTATTAAAATTTTAAAACATTTTCGTCACAACTATAGCCGACATCAATTTAATAGTATAAAATTAATTTTTTTCTTGTTTAATATCTATATCTATATAGATATAAATATAATGTATTACAACCGATAATTAACTCTAAGTGTTTATAATGTAAGTTCATAGACTAACGTCAACAAATACAACATAAATTTATTCGGAAATAATTGAATATTTTTCTAATTATGCTACTTATTATAGTTTGAAAATTATGTCAATGATTAATTGATTATCGATACATCACTAAACAAGAGTACCAGACATGAAGGATAATATTTTTAACCGACTGTTAATATATCACATTACTCTTCACTATTATCCTAAAAATTAAAATATTACATAGTAGGTAATGTGTTTTGGCATATAATGAAAATAATCATCAAGCTTTACTAATAATTCATAATAGCTGACTTTAAAAGAATAATTAAATTTTTTTTTTATAATCTGTGCTTCTATGTAGTGCCTAGCGCGGGCGTACCGCCGTAGTATGGGAAAGCTACAATTACAAATTTCCAACAGTACAACCAGAGGCTGAATGTTTATTCATAAATTTTGAATCATGGACTATCTCAGAATTAGGCGCTGTGTACAGTATTATTATCTTTGAAAATATAAAAAAATATTTATTAATACGCATAAATCTATCCAGATATATCAATCTATTTATTCAGATGCAGCATTAATATTATATATTTTGTTAAGATTATAACCTAAATTGTTTAAGCTGTACCAAGAATAAAAAAATTAATATATTCCATTATAATGTGTAAAATATAATAATATACCGATATCTTATGGGCATACTAAAATGTGTGCTACAAATACAAATTCGTATAGATGAAAATGTTCATTATTATCATTTAGATCTCATATTTTTAATAATAAACTAAAAAAAGAAAATTATTGTCGACTAGAAATATCAATATGTATAGACCAGTGCTTCTCAAACTGTGGGCGGCGGGCCCCCAGGGGGCCGTGGCTATTTTACTGGAGGGCCGTGAAATTAAATTAAATTATATTAAATTATATTTTCTATAGGCTTTGATTAAAGCATTTATGAACAAAATTTACATGATTTTCTTACCGTTAATGAGCTTTAATTAACAACTTCAGTTGCAAGTGTAATAACTGAACATATGTCTTCAATGCTACAATTTTTATCTAAATATTTTCCTAATTTAAATATAAATAATGAATACAATTGGATAAAAACACCATTTTCTACTTCTTTGAAATATGATCATATTCCATGGGCTATCAAGAGCAATTAATTGAAATTAGAGAAGACTCCACTCTTGAATCTGAATTTCATGAAAAAGAACTAAGTGAATTTTGGTTGAGACGACAACAAGAGTACCCATTAATTTCAAAAGCGGCTTTACTTATATTAATTCCTTTCGCTTCGACATATCTTTGTGAAACTGCATTTTCACAACTACAAATAATAAAAAACCAACATAGATTCAAATATTACACCAGACATCAATATGCTATGCAAAAATATACAAGCCCACCCGTCGCATTAATAGCAATCAACATTTTTTTTGAATATTTTAGTATAGTTTTATAATTATTACCAATTTATTTACATTTATACATATTTAAATTTCAATACTATTATAAAGTTTTTTCAAAAGTTAATTAAAAAACAATAATTTACTGTGCATTTTATTGATTTATCAATGTAAA
>JACXSJ010004483.1:0-12937 GCA_014851325.1 Pentalonia nigronervosa
ATGTCCTCATACAGAGTCAGGAGAGAGCTGAAGAAATCTACCCGATAATATATTTAAATTGAAAAAAAGAAGAAAGAAAAATATATAAAAGAAAGTATAAACGTCCGGTTTCCAGGGTAGGATATGAGTATTCTCTACGTAATATTTCCAAGACAGTATGAGCGTTTCGAAAGTGCCTGACCGTGGTGTTGAAAAAAAGTTGCATCGAGGACACGCGTAGTAGCTTACGCTGAACAACGAAATAAAATCAAACGAAAGCGTCTGAAACCATTTAAAAGTGCTGCACTAAATTTACAAAGTAATATATATATATATATATATATATATATATATATACATGAATTAAATTTGTAATTTGTTAAATTATTGTGTATAGAAGGGAGAACTTGTGACAACATCTAGTTAAAGAACGAGATTAGAAAATAAAGAAGGATAATTTATGAAACTCCTAAAATGCAAGTATTTTGGTAAATTCATAATTAGGTTGCTTTAATTTGAATTCTGTGTACTAAAAGTTAAATTGAGCAATAATTATCCTAATAGCTGAAATACAATATGTATGCCTCAAACATTTTATAGGTTCCTTGTGGTACTCATATTGTATATTGTTTTTAAAATGTTTTTAATTAATATATTTTTTAATTCAAATAATCGAAATAATTTATTGTCATAATGAAATATAGTGCAACATAGGCGCAATTAGCCGACATTTCTTTGATGAGCCCTTTCCCCTTCTTTGAACTTATGTTATGCATTTCGGAATATGGTAATAGAGGTGTAGTATATATCTATATTAATTTTTTATATTATAGTACCTAAAATTAGAAGGGTGCCGTGTTAACTGTTGACATTAGATTCTTAGTGTAACTGTGCGCAGTTGTGTGAAAAAAAAACGAATACAAATTTATAAACCTATAACTACAGCTAACACGAAAAAAATTTTCAATTACCTACTCATCTTATGAAAAAATTGACGGTTTGAATTTGTAATGCAGTGTATTTCACAACACTTTTTACTTTTGTATCTGAAGCACTGGAACCACCGCTTGGCGAACATGGCAAGACATCTACGTCATCATTTTAACATACAGAAGCATCACACATTAGTAATGATTTTAAATTTTTATAATTTTAATGTATTGGCTATTACTTGATACGTGGCTGGAGAGGGATAAATTGATCGTTAGTTTGACCGGAAGTGGATAACTGGCGTAGCGACGGATCAAGGTATAAAGAGGTCTTTTTGCTGTGTCACTTTTGTCGATTTATTGTAGATCTCTGCTAGATAATCAACCGGATCAAATTCTCATTTATATGTGTCCACCGGTGTACCGTTATATGACTGCGTTAATAATTTAATTTTGGAGGGTACAGTTATAAATCATACATAAAAATATTCTGCAAGTTCTCCTCTATAATATTGCTACAATTTTAAGAGTTTGATATAAAACAGAAATTTTATGAATTAAATACTTCGTAAGTAATAACGATCCGTGTAAAGCATTTAACGCTCATTGTTAAACTCCTCCATTATTTACAACTACCAGAACCCATATATTCTTTCTTATAGGACGTTATCATTTTATTCAGTGTTTTGTTCACATTTAATATTTTCATTCAGTCTTGCAGGTACATCGCAAATATTTGGAGAGCTCAATTAAATCTAAATTCATTTATTAAACTTAAATAAATATGAAATAAATTAAAATATACTAAAAGATATCTTTTAAAATTAGGAACCTTATCTGTAAGGTATCAACTATTTATGTTAGAAGAGGTAGGTGGAATATTATCTTCTTGAGTTACAGAAACATTCTAGAACATCATATTTAGCCTAGAAAAAAAAATTATAAAAGAATTTATATTATTTTGTAAAATAATATATATAATAACGATAAATTATTTACATTTTTTAATCTTGAAACCAAAATAGATGGCACAGCATTTTTTTCTAACAATGTAGTTCGCTTATAAGTTTTAAATGACGATGGATCGAAATGTAATGAACAAATAACACTGTACTTAGGTAGAGTTTTTACATCTTTTCCGTGATAAAAAACAAAATTAAACCATTTTTCACGAATATTTTCATTAGATGGTATTCTAAAATAATTAAAATAATTAATAATTATTATAGAATAATTTATATTTGAACATAATAATTACTTGTGAAATGTTATATTTTCCGAGACACTTTTTGAGTTTCTGGTACGGCCACATAAAACACAGCTTGGTATATTTACTAATAAAATTGTTGGTTAAAATTAGTATTATAATATATATTATTTAAATATTAACTATGTATAATTAAGTTAGTAATGTACTAATTTGCATTTAAAGTTCAAAATTTTAATTAACCAATTAATTATATTAGTCATAAAATGAAAAATTCGATGCTTATCAATGTCTACTTTACGATCTAGAGGTACGTAATGTAGTAAAATGACACTTGACAAAAAACGCATGAATTCAATTTTATACTATTTCCGAGATAGACAACGGTACCTCATCTTACTCTATGGCAGCGCTTCCCAACCAGTGTGCCACACGAGTAACACCTCCATAGGTGTGCCACATTTGATTTAATTAAACAAATTAATATATGATTTTACATAAGTTTTCCTAACTTAAATAAATATAAGATTTAAACTTACTTGCTTTTAATTTACTGATATAGGTATTTGGGTATTTATATGATAAAAACATAATAATTATAATAAAAAACAGTCAGTGTCAAGTGTGTCACTGCTAAATATAGATAAGGATTAGTGTGCCGTGAGATCGAAATGGTTGGGAAACGTTATTCTATGAGGTAGACGATGGGTACGAAAAACACTACTGTGCAGGGCAAGAGAAACGATAATTACCGTATATGTGCGGAAAAAAAGACAAAGTACGACAGGCATATCAAATATATGGCCCCATATAGAGAACGGTTAATTTCTTTATGGCCCGCGGCTACCAATATTATTGGACAATTAATAGTAAAAATTAAATTACTAAAAAATATTATACATTTCAATTTTGTGATAGAGAGAGGTATACAATAATATGTTACATTTCTATCTCCAAATAATATTGTAATAGTCTACTTACAGAGCGATACCCACTTGCTGATCTTTTTAAATATAATAATTTAGTAAATCATTTTAATCTAGTGGATTTTTACCGGGGAAGGGCCCCAAAAATACTACATATTTTGTAATTATTCATTAATGATGAAAATATCTGTGGTAGAATTTTATCGGAGTAAAATGTATCTAGCGAAATTTTAACTCAGAGATAAAATACCACTGAGATAAATTTTCACTATTACAACGTATTGCGGTACACAACAGTGTTCCAGAAAGTTGATTTAGGGGGACAACATTTAAATTTTCATAATCAGTTATTAAACATAAAACTGCATTTAATTTGTTGATATTTAATGACTGATTATAAATTATGAATTTTTAAATCAATATGCTATTCGTACAGTTCTATTAATTTACTGAGTATACTAACAATCTATTAAAAGTTTTTTAATAACAAACTAAATTGTTTAAGACTATAATTATTATGAGGTTATAGCGTTGTTCGTTGAATGAAGTTATAAATCGTTTATTTTATTGTAATATCATGGATCCATTAATTGATGGCATTTTATATATATTTTTATTTTTTTTTAGTTAAGTTTTGCATATACAATTAAAGCAGTATATATAGAAATATTAAAAATGTAAAAAATAAATTATTTTATATTATTAATGGCTACGAAAAATATTAAAGGTTAAAAATATATTGTTATTTATTAGTTTAACTAGTCCTCTAAATTATATTATATAGAATTTGGTTGCGGCAAGTTAATATATTAAATATTACATTTTATAAAAAAAAGTATTATTTTTGTATGTACTTTAAAATTAGAGAAAAATTATAATTTACAATAAAATCAGAAGATAAAAAATATTTTATTTTAATTTAAATATATTTTTTATTTTTAAATATAGTTTGGTCAGATTTATTTTTAATTCTCAAAAATTAAAATCAAAAATAATAAATAATAGATATCATCGGAATTTTCAAAAATTAGTTTAAGGATCTTACGAAACTGCGTTTGAAATGAACTAAGCACCCCCCTCCAAAAAAAAAACTAAATTAAATAATTGTATAAATAAATAATTTTGACATGTTACAAATATTTTTGGAACACTGCGGCAGTCGTGTGATAAAAAAAAAAACAAATACAGCTTAAAAGAGCGTTCACTATAAATGACGTGAAAAAAAATTTTCAATTACTCACTCTGTGAAAACCCTCGGCAGCCCGGGAATATGCGGCTTGGTACAGTGACGTCCTATGCGAGAAACTCGGTACCTGCAGCTCTCGGTTGAACTCGGCAATGTGTCTTCGTCTTCTTTGATGTTCGGGCACCAAGTAATAATTTTAAATTTTTATAATTTTAAAGTATTAACTACAAGTTATTTTAAGACTTGGATGGTGAAAACGACAGTTCACGACAGACGTCGACGGCACATTACGCGACGTCTGTCGGTATGAACTCGTCATTTAAAACCGATTTCGGTGTTTCCCCCCCCTCCTCACCCAATAGTTACAACTACTATAATTCGACGCTGTATACCGCAGCGATGCGCGACGTAGTGGCAACATATTATTACAATCACGCCCAATTATCCATTTAGGGCGTGGTTGCATCCATGTTTCTCAAAACACATAATATATTAATATAGTAAAAAAATAAATATCTTATACAATATAACATTGATTTTTCTATACTTCTTATATTATATAAAGTTAGCGGTGTTTAGTTTATTCCTGTAAACAAAAAAAACTACAGCACTGATTTTTTTGAATTTTTGCAGTTATTCTTGATAATCTTCTGAAAATTTTTCATATCAATGAAATTTATGCCTCCGATGTCCCCTCTACCATCCACCCTAAACAATTTTTTTTAGTAAAATAAAAATAATAATAATTTTATTGGTTTACCTTGATAACATGACTAAATAAATTATTTTAACAAAACTGTTCTCAATAAAAAATAAGACTGCGCTTTTCGCAGGTGCGGTTTTTATCACTATTATAACTTACCCAGTTGATACGGTAAACGTCAAATTGAGCTTCCCCTCGATTGGTTTCTTCCAGAAGATGATTAAGGAGTTTTGGTAGGTTAGGTTTGTTCAGGCATCAACACAAGTTCGTTAAGTTACTAATTATTTGATTAAGGTGAGACGGTTTAAAACAGAACTATTATATATACTTAAATTGTATATACTTAATTAAATTTATTTATATTTATTACTTAATTTAATTGTATATATACTTAAAATGTATTATTAAACGTATTATAAATTTAACGTGTAACATTCGACTGACGTCACATCGTTAAACATATTTTCGCGATGGCAGTCGACATATACTACGTAAGGAAAAACTAATAATTAAAAACAGGGGTTCATAACATCATCATGATGGTAGGTACGGACATTATAAAAACAGAAGTTAGTGAATAAACCTATTTTTAATGTAATATAAATAATATAATATTATACATACAAAAAATAGTATGATAAATTAATAACGGGAACATTATGGGTTTTCTGAAAAATTGTGATCGTTAAACGTCAAAAGCATTCAGCCTATATAATTACTGGTATTAAATAAAGTAAAATATAATATAAATTATTTTTTGATAGCACCGTTCGGTTAAAATTCCAAACATTAATATATACTCAATATCGAATTCAGTGTTGAGAAATATCTATAGATAAATATACAATATAATTCGGAATGTATTACATGATTTTATGAAATGAATGAAAAAATTCTAGGAAAACATAATTTCGAGAACATTAAGTACAATTCTATACATGTTAGGATATATGTCTTACTGCTGTCAAGTGTAAAATATTTATGGTCTCGTAGGGGTGGTTATTATATATTATATACATTAGTGCACCTACATAAATCGTATTTTATAAATGAGAATGAAAAGAAAAAATAAATCTTTAAAATTAAAGAAAATAAATTCGTCAAGGAAGATTATAAAAAAAATACACACACACACACACACACAAACATTCAAATAGGTCGACTGGCATTATATACGCAATGTGGCATATAAACCACGTACAGACCTTTTTAATCGATATTGGGTCAAAGACGGATAACCCCCGTGGCTCCATGGTAGGCGAGTAAATATAATATAAAAACATTATGAAAAAAACATAATAAATCTGGAGACACTCAGAATGTTTCAAAAGTGTTTTAACAATGATAATTCAATAAAATACATTTAGTATATATTATATTTTATTTTAATAGGCCAGCTGGAGGAATTTGCAGATGGTGCACGTCCGGTGGACAAATCTGACGCAACAGGTAGTCGAACAAATGCGAATCATTTTTAAGAGAAAAATTTCACCTCATACTATACAGCAAAATAAGTAGCATGAAATAGTTAACTTATATACTATCAGTGTTCGACTTGTGGGGGGACGCAGGGGGACGGAGTCCCCTAACTAATTTTTCAGAAATTTTAGCGTACCCCTACTTTTATTTTTAAGGCTTAGTAACGTTTAATAAGTGATGGGGACGCTCCTTTTTTTATAGTTAACAGAGTCCCCCTACTTTAATTTTGCCAAGTCGAGCACTGTATACTATTGTATATACATTATGTGTGTGTGTGTGTGTGTGTGTGTGTGTGTGTGTGTGTGTGTGTGTGTGTGTGTGTGTGTGTGTGTGTGACTACATAAATAGTAACTTCGTTAGGGTGGCTATCTATAATTCAAGTAATATATAGTTGCGTTTTAGCTGAACTGGTTTTCCGAGTTATAGTTTAATAGCGATTCTGAATTGAAAATTTAATATTTAATAGTGCAGTAGGCATTCGACAATTCGTATATAATATATTATTATATCATTGTAAAATATGTTTTAATATTCACAATTCAATATTCAGTGCATAATATATGAATTGGGTTTATAGTATTTGAATTATTAAAAGAGTATATAGGTACATGAAAAAAACTATTAAGTGTTGTACTTTCATAAAACAACAAACACATGTCAAACAAATAAAATGTGCGACATACTTAAGGAAATCGTTTTATTTTAGATTAGAATACTCGTAGATTTAGAATAGGTCCTCATCGTACGTATCGGATGGATCGTATGAAACGGATTTTAGAATTACTTGTATAGTAATAGTTATACAAGTGCATCTGTTTACAAACCGGCAGAGGACGGACCACATCACGCATCAGTCCGTCGGTAATGCTTACGAAATTTATGGAAGTGTAGCTTTTTTTGACTAGTGCGGATGACGTCATATACCGATTGCCGATAAGTGAACGCGTGTGTCATTATTCTACCAAGATGGATATTGCACTTGGTATATATTTTTGAACTAGTTCAAAATTGGCTTTGTATAAAAAATAATGACCGCGTTTCCTTAATTTAATTTTTGTTTTTCACAACGCTTTTGAAAGTTATTGTAAATTTTCTAAAATTACCTCTCGAATACGTACCAACAAGATTCACTTTCGCGCCAGAAAAGTTACTGAAATTTAAAATCAAAGCATTACCTATCGTGTATACAGACGGAAAAAAATACTTATTATTATCCGTTCAGAATCCAAAATATTTGTCATATTTCAACTATAAAAAAAAATAATATACATTAATATAACTTTATAAATATAATTATAATAGTAATAATATATAACCAATAGTTTAATTGTTTCAACACCTAAACAAAAAAATATTCTTTTTTCGTGGGCTAAAAAATGTATGTGTAAGTTACCTATACACAAGTGTTGAAAAATTTACTTCAAACACCCTTTAAGTCGCGAAAAAAGTAATGATTTAACTATTTTATTGAAAACATTCCAGTAGTTTTTGAGTCTATTAACAAGTATTAATAAACGGACAGACATCCATTTATGTAAAACCTATAATATATTATAATATTATACCGATATAGAAGATAATAAACGACCGAGGTCATCGCGGGTATATAGGGTATAGAACATAATATAATTATAGCGTATCTAAAATGTCGGATGATAATGTGATATATATTATTTGAAAGTCGTTTATAGCGGCGAGACGTAAATCGTAAATTCCTTAGGGGACGATTGGCGGGCGCGGTGTAAAGGTGTGTGTACTTGTATCTGCCGGCGCGACCCCTATTACATGCGTCCACGGCACTGCCCCCGCTACCAATCATTGACAATCCTCTGAACGGAGGCGGTCGTCGTTATTTGTACCGATACCCATCCTCGTGCGGGCCACCGCGATATTACAAATATGCTATGAATAATTGTTAAAATTATTCCTGTCGACGTAGAGCCATAACGAGATTTATTTATCAAACGAATAATTATTATCATTATACTGTTTGTACGATTCAAATACATGAATTATAGTTATATTTACAAAAATATTATTACTATACAACAACATATTGTAAGATCAGCTGTTTTTGTAACATCGATTGAAAATATATTGTATTGTAATGACAGAATAAATAATACGATAATAATTATGTGATAATACGATTAATCAACATCGTAATATATAATATAGAGTTACAGAACTTTAGGTTTTCTTTTGTGATACTTTTCTAATAACTCATCAAGAGGAGGAATAATTGACATCCTATATAGTACCTATAGCCAAAAAACTTTTTAGGATAGTACCTCAAAGTGTTATTAAATCAAGTTGTCTCAATTATTTGCGATTATAGTTTATCGGGTAAAGGTACAGTTTCCCTGCAGAGTCAAACAGTGAAACAGCACAGCGACAGTAACTATGTCCGAACCGGTAGTTGAGGGAAACTGTACCATAAACTTTGAAAAAAAAATCGTGTTAGGAATGACGATTTGTTGATACAACAAATTTTAATTTATAATACAGTTATTATATAGATAAGTATTTATTAAATGTTCCTTAGAGTTGAAATACTTAATAATATGTATAAACTGTATTACTGTACACATTATAGTACCTACGCATATAACTAAGATATTTAAATGAAGATATTAATGTAATTATTTTACAGTATTATATAAATCAAAATTATAATTTTTTCCTAATAATAAATAACAATCTAATTGATTTATCACCTTCGTAACTGTTGTATTGCCCGTACAGAGTGACCGCATTAAATACTACTACACTTTACCTCTGTATACGCTCTATAGCTAATGATACTCTCTAAAATAAATTAGATTGGCACTGTTAACTTATAAGGTACAATGGTATGCGCTTGCCAATCCTACGTTCGTCTCTATTGACTTGAAATGACTCAATGATTACGTCATATACCGTAGATACAATTCAATTAATAAAAACCTCATTGACACATAGTACGTATTCCGGCACTGTTCTTTTTAAGAACGCGAAATGGCTGAAATAATATTTAAACACAATTTTCTTTTGGTCGGAAACATTTTTATATTTATAGCAAGAATAAACATAAAATAAACAGTTTAAAAACACTGCTCGTGCTACGGTCGTCGCTTACCTCCGCGTACGACCGTCTCACCTCGCTCCTATCGAGTCCCACGACAATATGCACAGAACCATGTACCTGCGCGTGAGGTGGTCTTATACATAATATCATTGATTATAAATACTATTAATAAATAATATTTATAATCAATGACAGTATTTTTGTGTCGCCTCAGCACATCTCGCTTCACTCGTCTGTCTTTTCTTAATAAAATATTAGCTACAATATATTTCTACCTATATAACATATTTATTAAATAAAACTATAATGACGACTGTCTATAATATACGACAGTAATCTATCTTAATATCAATAATCATTATTACTATTATGACGGACGGACACAACGGAGATATAGTATTCTAAACATATGTTTAGAAACCTAAAATTATAAAATATTTGCTTTTATGAAAATTATGTCTTTCACAGGTCCTGTTAATACTTTAATATATTAATATGTATGTGTTAGATATTATTAGGTAATATTTTAATATTATTAAAATATTCGTTTAATCAAAATTTCGAACGACAATGTTAGCAGCATGTTGTGAACGTATGAACACACTACGGCAATAACTGTACTTCAACGGTCTTGTCCATTAATGATACAAGTATTGATACGTAATGATAAGTATCTGAACAGTCTGAATACACCTTCCTTAGAAAATTTAAAAAAATAGACAAAGTATTTTGTCAATGTGCAAGGCAGTAAATATCGATCTAAGAGGTTATTAACAAATAAAACGAATGAAAAATTATTTTTATTGTCACTGTAAAAAATATTAAAAATTATTTAAAAAAATGGGGAGTCTTTTTTAGAATTAACCCAAGACTGTCATTTTTGTCTTTTTTATTTTTTTTATAATATCCTGACTTGATTTACTACAATTATCGATTTTTTATGACCAACTATACCAATCATGTTATTGTCCAACATTTTAAATTCCAATTCATCGTATTTCATATAACTTCAATAAACCTATTATTCAAATCTCATGTGAATGTAACTGGTTAAATAATTTCGATTTTTTTGAAACCAATTATTTGTAGTCCTCGATTAATTGTTTTAACCTTCAAACACTCATCTCAGCTAATAACAGATTATATTTTTACTTTAATTGCTAATTTTGTATAAATAATAAATATTGTAATTATCAATAACTACTAATTATATACATATATTGTACATAATATTACTGTTGTTTGGTATTCACTATGTAAGTATTAGATATTATTTTTAACAATAAACACAATAGTTGTAGAACGTTTAAATTCTAAAAACGATAAAGGTAAAAATTGTATTAATAGTTTAAATTGTAAATAACATAAAATGAGAAAATCTGTTGTATACGTTCGTTTGGCGAAAAAATTTTTTTTCAGACATGGTGCGCAAAATGGACATTTACGAGTTGTTTTATAAACAAGGTCTTGTACGCCACCTATATCCGCGGATTCGTGGACGGGGTCGGTCAAACTAACCCAAAACCCCGGTCGATAGACGGATATCCGGCACCGCGACGTATGGCATGTCGACAACGTCACTGCATGTCTCAAGTAGTTCATCAACGCTCTCCAAAGCCAAACATCCAACCGATCATGCGTACGGTATTGAAGAACAGCGACGGCGACCGATATAATTTGATATTAATTATTAATATGATTATAAAGTTAACTCACACCGACAATATATTTCCATCGTATTATTAAAACTGTTTCACCTTTTTTTTTTTTTTAACAAAGTGTTTTGCAAATTCGCTTTACACGACAGCGACAACCCTATTGTCGTAATATAATTGTAGGTACTTTGCACTTGCTCCTATAGGTATATCGTATATTGTACAAAAATTATTGCTTAATAATTTAATATTATTTATTTATTCGAATTAGCTTGACTATACTGATGATAAAAATAAAAATTACATTTTGTATTCCAAAATTAGTTTAATAATCCGATTATTAAGCTTATAACTGTACCATAATAATTCGCGATGAACATTATTGGTGTAATTCTCACATATCATAATATTAATATATGCCTTTTTTTTATATATATATAGAATATTTCGCTGTGGCTCTAATACGTACCCGAACACAAACACGCATGCACGAGGACATACGCACTATCATCATTTTTTTTCACCTTTATATTATTTATTAGTCAAATCATTATCAACTTTTAATTTTCAAATGAAAACCTATACTTTAAATATCATAAATTTATAAAGCTATGTTTTTGATGAATTGTATAGCGGCTATCTACCCGCGGCTCGAGCACCCGGGTCAACAACAGATGAGGCACCGACCGGTTCTGGCAAAATATTTCGAACACGCAGCGGTGGCGGTAAATTGTTCCTTGCTGTATTTCACTACTACTGCTTCAGTGTGTGTGTGTGTGTGTGTATGTGGGGGGGAACGATTTCGTCGTATACAATATAGTTTATAGATGCACTAAAAAAGAATTACAATATAGCTAAGTACTTGGCACGATAACAAATGAACTATAATATGAATATTATTAAATGTCTAATTCAAACTCAATCATACAATTTAAACATATATATTAAAATATTATTAAATAATGCCTATATAGTTATAACTTGTAACACAATTACTATGATAGCTAGGTGCAAAATTCAAGTAAGAACCGAGATACTTACGACGATAAATGATAGGACAATAAACAAATTATGCTGGTCAAAAATATCATTGTCAATAGTAGGTAATTTTACCATTTCACTATTCTTCATTATAGTATATTTTTATATAATTACCTAATCCTTCCATAATTTACAATTTTATTGTTCAGAAAATCAAAACACAACCTATAATATTCACTAATTTTATTGTCAACTACTTTTAAATGTTATTAAATAGCCACAACACGGTTGCCTTAATATTGAGTGAATCACAAATGTCGAATTATATTCGTAATTCGTAATGAACCAATGAGCTGTGATGGCCAATCATAGCTAATGGGTGCCAGAAATTCTATTTGACAATAGTCACCGATTACAAGTAACAAATTTTTAGGTAAATGACAGTAATAACTAATTAATAATTATTATTATTACATTATTTATTTTTAATAACTACAACACCTGCTGACTGCTATACGAACTAAGAGCAGACGCTGAAGCCGAACGCCGTTAAGGTGCGATTCCTATGCACGCGTCTAGAGACATGCGGCCGACGCGGCGCGATTTAATTTTAGCCGCGCAGGTACTACTTTACTTGTTTTTAAATATAACCGATTCCTATGACCGCGGCGGTCGCGCGCGTCTAGCGCCGCGCGGCGACGACCGCTTCGAGGGCAATCAAATCGCACGAGCCGCGCGGCTATTCATATTTTAATTGTCAAAGTTCGACATTTCGTTAACACTGTGTGACACAAAATGTCTTCAAAAGTGTCATTCACAATAGAA
>JACXSJ010004484.1:0-12926 GCA_014851325.1 Pentalonia nigronervosa
ATTTCAAAAAACATAATAGTGTTCAGATAACAAAATAAAAAAAAATAAACATATTGAAAACCTCGTCATTGTTAAAATTGTATAACAATATAATTATAATAAAAACATAAAAATCATAATACCTCATCGACAATAAATTAATTTAAAAAATAAACTTCATAAAAACTCTTATTAATAAATATTATATATACAAATTATTATAGATATTGTAAAAGTATTATGATAAATCGTAAAATTGTAAAATCGTACACATGGTACATATAATAATATATTAGATATATAATTAAAGTAGAGAGTAGTTATTAATATCACGAAAATTAACAAAAATGATCTTTTCTAAGCATTTTAAAGAAGATTGCTTTTAACTTACCTTTATACTTTTATATTCTATTATTGATTTTATGATTCACTAAATATATAAGTGCCGTATACAATATAAAAATAATTACACCTATGTGACACCAACACCAATGAAATCGGTTAAAGTGGGTTCAATAACTTCAGAACTTTAAAAGTTCGTATCTGAGTATACTCGCAAATTCTCGTAAATTACTCGCAAAATGTTGGCATAATGTTTAAATTGGTATGTTCATGTTGGTGGGCCAAGTTCATGGTCGTGTCAAACGCTTGTCTTATCAAAATCGTGAAAAGTAAATTTTAAAATAGCTCCAACTATAAATCCTTTTATATAATTTGATTTAAAAGAAAAAATTATATGTAGGTATATGACAAAATAAAAGCTTCATAATAGCAATATATAAAACGAAGTGACGATAGGTATAATACCTATTGTCTGGTACTCAAGTGTCAATTACATATTGACAGCGGACACCTATACAAATTAGTTCATCTGTTAATTATACTTGTTGTTATACTTTTGTATACACAAATATTTTTATGATAAAATGTTAAGATATTTGGAATTTTTTGAAGTTACGTTTTCATATATTAAATATGTAACACATCAAAACAATGCATTTTACTGATACGACCCCTTTAATAATTTTAAGTAAAAGTTCTTACAAACAGCTACGTATGTAACTTCGTTTGCAGTTAACGCATAAATAAAACCAAATTATCTTGAATAATGATTAATCGGTTTTTAATATTTCCAATAAAATAACAATTATATGTTTATGCATATTGCTATTGGTGTGTTGTCTAGGTTCTATGGGTACACGTTACTTCATAGTTCCATTTTTATATTAAAAAATATATACACGCATGCTAAATTATACGTCTGAACCCCACCCACCCATACACTCATACGTAGGTAAGATGTGAAAAATTAATATAAAAAACAATATTATAATATTATGTACAACGATTAGATATGATGTTTGGACGTCGCAAGTCACGACCACTACTATAGTTAATATTATCGTAAACTGCTAAAAATATTTCAAATATTATAATTTATAAGATGTGTTATAAAAAAAATATACAATTTTTAAATATGATTGAAAACTGAATAACGTTAAAAGTATAAAGACAGAAAGATAAATTACTGGGTATTGGGGAGCTTATTGTTTATAGGGCGCACCTTGAAAGCTCCCGATATCCTCGTGGACCAGTACCAGACAATATAACTAAACATTTACTAAACTGTACATTTTAGATACCTTCCTCAGTCATATTAGTTAAAATTTCCTACTAATATCTTTTGCGACTATTTTTGGAATATTCTTTTATTTGAATTGATTCAAACCGATAGTTTGATCAAAGAAATACCGAACTATATTTTGGGCCTATATGCTACATTATGGACCACAATCAATTTATATTATAAATAAAATAACGACGTTATACATTTATCTACAAAATGTTCTAAATATAATTAAGTCTATATGAAAAATGTATTACCCAAAAATTGAAACTTAAGTTTTCAGTCCTATAGGTATTTCTATTATTTTGTAATTTACTAGACTATAACAAACTATAGACCTTAGAATATTATTAAATATCTGATTAGATCGATAACTAAAACATACTTGTAGATATAAACTAAAATTTAAGTACTTACTAGGTAGAAATGTAGAATGTAAAACGTTGCGAAGGTATGGCATACTTAACGAGTACCACATTTTTAATATCATATAGTTTTTCAATATAAAATAGATTTAATTAATGTTAAGATGCTTTACATTTTTATTAATCTCTCGAATTTAAAAAAAAAAAAAAAATGATTACGTGTGTTTGAAATTTTTAATTACGTAATTTTTTATTGGAAATGTTTAATGTGTTTTAATCATACATTGATAATTTTTATTTAATTATTCTATGATGACCATTTAAGAAGTTATAAAAATCTAATATACATTATAGTTTTTAGATTTAATTTGTGTTAGACATCAACATATAAATCGTATTAAATTTGAAATTATAAAAATGACGAAGTTTAATGTAGAAGACAAATCTTAACAAGAGTAGAATATAGTTGTGATTATTACCTCCTTCATTTTATCGGTGGGTAAATAACATGTGATAAATTACAAATACTTGTATTATCTTATTGAAATAAAAAGCTAAATAAGAAACAACAATTATTAACAAAATGACAAATGATAAATGAATTTTAATTCGTACATTTATATTTTATTTTTATTTATAACTTTTACAATTTGTATTATAAACAATAAGTAAAATTGCTAAAATAAAAAGTGTAGTAATAATCTTGGTTGAAGCAATTACTCATTGGACAAACACATAAATTTTAATGAAAATAAAATACTATTGAAGTTATACTTATCTACTTATATTAATGTATAAGTACTCACAATAAAACTGAAATTAAAATATGCTGTAAAACTATACAACACATGGGTACATTAAAAGCATTAATCACTAAAATAACTTATGTTGTAATGCCTCATGGCGTAAATTTTATAAATGAATATATAAATAAATAGAATAATTAATGCATACAAATGATACAATTATACAATACGTAATACCGTTTTGAATTGTGCGTAACAAAGTCAAATACGGAAATGAAAATAATAATTTGATATTTTTCTAAAATATCCTTAAGTAGATGTCTGCAAAAATGTCTGTCAATTCATACTAATATTAAGGCTAACAATTAAACATTGCAAGGCTAGTTCAAGAGAGAGAGAAAACAAATAATGCGCTGATATGAACTTTATTCATTTTAATTTGTATCCCTCTTACCAAATCAACACTAACATTGCATTATATTTTACCAAATATTGATCATTTTTATACTTAATATTATGTGTTTAATGTTCATAAACATTGTTTGGTACAACAACCGTAAAACCGTACAGCGTACAGGATGTCAGGATCAAACATATTTTTAATATCTATCAATATATGTTTAAATTGTAAATACTAGCATCCTCTATTAAAAAATTTGTTTTTGTAACAGTTCCGGAAGTAATTGTGCACAAACGTTGGAACTTGGGGCATATTTTCGTACAAATGATGCACAAACGTTTGGCTATTTTAAAATTCCAAATTTTAAAAAGGGGATTTTCCGTTTCAATGGCCCCTGTCCCCCATTTTATTTTTTTGATAGCTCTGTAAGTTTTTGTGCACAAATATCGGAACTTGGTGCACATTTCTGCATAAACAATGCACAAATATTTGGCTCATTCAATACTTCAAATATTCAATGTATGAGGGGGGGGGGGGTGGTCGTTTCAAAGACCCCCCACCATTTTCTTCTTGGGATACCTCTATAAGTTTTTATGCACAAATGATGCAACTTGGAGTACATTTCTGCACAAACAATGAACAAAACTTTTGGTTAGGTCAAAAGTTCAAATTTTAAAAGTGAGGGGAGGGAGCATTGAAATGGATCTGTCGTCGCTGGCAGACATATTTCGAATGTTCTAACAATGGTGGATTTATTTTTTTTCATTTTTTGTGGTTGTAAAAAGAGATTAATATTTAACATTAGAAGAATCTATATGCTTTTTCCTATGTTTTTGATTTCCCACATCGTGGCCAGGCAGTGGCATAATTTAAGCATAATGTCAGGGGTTGCAAAAAAACAGGATAAATACTGTGCAGTGGGGGTTTCGCTCTTCATACCCTCAACATTATAATTTATTATAATTAATTAATAATAATTATTATTATTGTTTTAATAAAATAATATTCTTATTCTATTCTTGTTCTAAAACATATTAAATAAAATATATATTACAAAATACATTATACACCTATGGAATTTGCTATATAATTCTTTTTTTAAAGTTACATATTTTTAAAAACTACGAATTTTAAGTTTAGAACTAAAATTTTGACTAAAATTATATTATTTAAATCACATGTATCTAATCTTTTAAAATTAAAATACAAAATTCAGAAATTTAAAACTGTCTCATTATTATTATATATTTGAATGCATTTATAGTAATGACTAGAGAGCGGATTTATATGCATTAAAAATCAATCCAAAATATATGTTTAAAATTTTAAATATGCATAAATATATGCATTAAAATGTTAAAATAAGCATGAAAAATAAAAAATATGCATAAAAATGTTAGCAAAAAACATTTATTTTTTGAGCGTTTAATTAAAATAATATATTTAAATTAATGATCTATGGTCGTAATATTAGATATATAATAATAGATATATTCTTATCTTGGCATAGGTACGTATTTTATTTCACCGATTATTGATCTAAGGCCATATTTGGGTAAACCGTTTATACCTACAAGTATACCTATTAATTTATTTTGATAATCTAAACTATAAAAATATAATATTTTTTCTTATATTACAATAGTATATATTTCAAAAATGTCTAAAAAACAAAGAAACATCGAAATATGCACTAAAAGATGAAATATGTAATTAAAATTGTAATTAAACCTTTGTAAAATAAACCCTTAAAATAGAAAAAAAATGAGTAAATGTCGAAATATATAAAGACATGCAATAAAAAAGTTTCATTGTTTAAATCGATGAAAAAAATGTTATGCTCATTTAACATATCATGCCTTGCTTCTAAGGCTCTAATTATCACCAATCAACAAAAACAGTGGGAAATCGTCAGTCGCCTGATAACGTATTATCGTGAACCGCGAGTTTGAAATCTGGGAATTTACCGGGTGGCTGCACTGAAACAGGTGTCGATGGCCAACGATGGCGACGACAACGCTCCAACGCCGATTGGCGACAACTCTCCACTACCCAGAGCCCGCGCATTCTCTCGCACCATTGTTGTTACTGGTTTATGCTCACGAGCGCGACCTGGCGCCTCTGCAGTTCGACCACCGTTCTATTGAAAACACTCTACCCGCACCTGTCGTTAGTGGTATATCGTTCGTGATTCGTCCAAACTCCCACCCCGCCATTTGTCGTTTAGTCGGTCACCTGTTGCTCATCGGCGTCCGTTACTTTGTGTTTCGCTCTGTACGTGTTGTGTTCTGGCGTTGCGTTCGCGTCCTGCAATATTCATTTTAATAACAGCGTTACATTAACAACATTCCAAGTTACATTTTTTTTTTTATTTTTGTATAAAACCGTTGTTGCCTTGTCAATATATCGGTTTTATTATCTTTTGAGTTTGATCGATTTACAATTTTATACTCGCGAGGTGCGCATTATTGTGAACGACTTGCAACATGTTTGACGTTTTTGGGCCTTTAAAGTCGCTGCTGAAAATCGAAGAAGTATGCATCGACAACATTGTATTTCGATTGCACTACAAGGTAACAGTTATCATCCTACTAGCCTGCTCGACTCTCATAACATGCCGTCAGTACTTCGGCGACCCGATTGATTGCATTGTTGATGGGATACCATCCCGCATCATGGACACATACTGTTGGATACAATCGACATACACCATACCCAGCTGGACCCATAGAAAAATGCCACACCCAGGTGTCTCGTATTTTAAAGAAGGTGTTGATGATGTCAAGCACCATAATTATTATCAGTGGGTTTGTTTTGCGTTGTTCTTCCAGGCCGTTTTCTTCTACGTACCCAGGTACTTGTGGAAATTGTGGGAGGCTGGACGCATGAAGGCACTAGTCATAGACCTCAACTGTTCAATCGCCTTCGACTCCGAACACAAGGAATCATTAATAAACTACTTTGTCAACAACCTACACATGCAGAATTTCTATGCTATCAAGTTTTTCATCTGTGAGATCTTGAACTTGTGCAACGTGATTTGCCAGATGTATTTTATGAATGTCTTTCTTGAAGGCGAGTTTAAAACCTATGGCTATGAAGTGTTAAAGATGACTGAACAAAATCCTGAAGATCGCAAGGATATAATGTCTCAAGTGTTTCCCAAAGTCACTAAGTGTACATTCAACAATTATGGTCCATCTGGCACTATACAGAAATTTGATGGTATGTGCATTTTGCCTCTAAATATTTTGAATGAAAAAATTTATGTTTTCTTATGGTTTTGGTTTTGGATTATTACTATTATTAGCGTATTAAATTTTGTGTATCGTATAAATGTTCTTCTGATACCCCATTTCCGTTTATTTTTGTTAAGATCTAAAGCTGATCACTATTCTTATGACAATTTAAAAACTTTAGCTCAAAAATTTTGGATTGGCGATTGGTTTGTCTTTTATCAATTTGCCAAAAACGTCAGCCCCTTGGTTTTCAGGGAGCTTGTATCTGATTTGACCACAAGATTTGAGGAAAAGGCTAATGTGTAAATGTAACTCAATAAAATTAAAACCATTTAAAATTTAAATACCTACTAAATCAAACAAAAACAATTTTTAACAAACAAAATGTAGTTCAGATGATAAATTATCAATAACAAACACAATTTTTATTTAAATATGATTATATTAGCCCATATGAATATAATTTAAAGTAGGTAGGTATTTAAAATTAATTTCTAATTCAGCTTATTGTAAAACAGAGTTTTTCTGTTACTAAAAAAAAACTTTTTTTTTGGAACCATTTCCTAAAATGGTTTTTATTATGATATGTAAATACAAAATTAAGGTGTTTCAACAACAAACAGTACCGATGTTTCTATAATTTAATTTATAGTTTAATTCTTATCTTTTAAAAATGTAAACATTAGTTGTAGAAATAATAACTTATAAGTTTTTTTTGTATGTTAATAACTTATAAAAAATTACTAATTTAAGTACTTAATATTAAAGTGAAAATTAATGTGAACAACTGCTATACAACAGTTTGAAAAATTGTGAATGAATGTCTATTGATTTTGTGTCAATTATCTGTATTAAAATGAATTATTCCTTTTTAATTTAAAATATTATGTGTTATATATGAGTAATTATAGTAAAATAATAATTATGAATTTAATAATTCTTGTATCTTGGTAAACAAATACTTCAATTAAAGTACATTAAATTTATTTTTAAAAAAGGTTACATTTTTAGTAGCTACGGTTTATTAATTACCTTTACAAATAATAATTTATTTTAATATCTTTGACTAATAAAATTAAAGACATTTTTTTTATAAGATTTTTTAAGTTTTAACATATAAGTATAAACTTGTACTTTAAATACGGCAGTGATAATTATATATCACTCACTAATTCTAATAAACACTTTTTAATTAATTACATTACTTTAACTAAAATAATTTAGTATCATTTATATTTTAAGTACTATGTATAATATTATATAATATGCATTTTTATATTTTAGATTATAAGTGTCTTTATATTACTTATTATTATTACATTATAAAAAAAGAATATATATTAGTTTTATTATTGTATATCTCAGCATTTATCAACAATCATTATTTTGTACTAAAAATTGATTATCTAATATTTTTTATTGAGATTTAACTTTGTAATAGCCACTTGTTGTCAAATAATTTAGTTAAATTTAAATGTATGAATACATTTATACTGAATATCATTACCTTGTCAATAAATTAATTTTAAACTATCCTGCCATTATAATAAAACTGATAAATTAATATTATACTATGTGTTGTTTGATACAATAAAAACAAATATATTTTTCAAATAAAATGAAGTTGATTTTATTATTATTTATTTGATAATAGAATTTTAATTTTAACAGTACAGTCATTGTCCATCAACTTATAACAATGATCTACATTTACTTTAGGATGGACAAGTTACTCAATTAGTAGTAACTGGTTGCAAATTGTGCATCTAGTTAAAAGATACTTTGAAAATTTGCAACTAGTTCATCAGATACTATAAGAATGTAAGATAAATTTAAAGTTACAAATTCCTAATTATTTATTATTTTGATTTCTTCAAGAAAATGATGACACTTAAATATTTGATTGTATGATAAGTTTATGAGTAAAATGTATAACCTAGGTAAGTTATAACTAGGGCTCGGAAGTTGTATGAATTGCATATTTTTCTATAATTTGTTTTACAATTTATAACAAATCAAACTAGAAGTCTATTTTATACAATAAAAAATTTAAAAAAACATGGATAAGTGTAGGGCGTGTCATACTTTATAGTATGTTTAACTTTAATTTATAAATATTTAATCTGATTTTGATGTTGTATGTACGATGAATATATAGTTCACAGTTGTTTTAAACTTTATCATTGGGCAACTTTAGGTATCACATTGAAATGCTAAGTTGTAGAACTGAGAAGATTGTTAACTTTATTATGAGACTGACAAAGAATTTTAAGCAATTAAAAATCATCAAGATAGTCTATTGTGTATTAGTGCAATTTATCCTTGAATATAACTTTGAGTTATGGGATTCAGCAAGTGACTATTAAATAAGAACATGTTCATCGTGCATTTTTAATATTTGCTAGATACTAACTAAATATTCCTCATTTATTTCACAATTATATTTCTATAAATGAGAAACTTTGGCCAGTGGCGTCGCAAACGTTTTATTCACTAGGGAAAATGTTAAAACTACTCATCCACACATGAAATTAAAAACTACTGTTTTATAATTTTGTTTTTATTATAAAAATAAAAAAATAAATATTAATATTATTTTAGAATATTATTTAATGCACGAGTGTAACCTAAAACATTCAGTTATAAATACCTTATGTATATGATAATGCCAATAATCAATATCATTCTCTTTTCATTTTCCCTATTACATGTATGTACAACAAAACGGCAAATGTTTTGTGACCTATGTGCTGACGCAAAGAGTAAATCAATAAAATATACCTATTGTATAATGCTAATTTATCACACTGAATTAAAATTAACATACTACTATAATTATTGAATAATGATAGTTAATATAGTGTTGACCACGATATTGATATTTCAAAAGCATATAAATATTGTGACTAATTATTCATGTTTTCGATATTGATATCGAATTAAATATTATTGATATATAGCAAAGATAAATATAAAATAGCATAGATAAATATTATAAAATATTTAATTTTATTACTAATTTGATTTTGTTCATTAATTATTTCAATTTGTAGTATTTATTATATAAGATGTACTAATTATAGTCATTTAGTACCTAATAAACCAAACAGTTAAAATGTTTATTTATGAGTTCATTCAATATTACCTATCAAAGTATACAAAATTTAAATATTTTAAAATAATGTTATAAGTTGATATACAGAGTATAACAGAAAGATATGGCAAATAAAATAACTTGTGTTCTTATCAATATATTTTAATTTTTTTTTTTCAAATAATTAATAGACACTTGTGCTACATGCATAATTTATTTTTTATTTTGTGAACACAAATATTATAATTAAAGAACACAGATTTTACAAACATATAATATCTCAATTTTAAAATTTGATGAATCACATACAAATTTATCATTAACCCTTAAAAGTGGAAAACTGAATATGTTTTAATATATTTAACTAATACTTTTAAACTTGAAAATAATTAAAATAAATTAAAATTATATTAAATAATAATATATTTTTTATCAATTGTGTTAATTATAATAATAAAAAGTTATGAATTGATGAAGGTATAATAATATGTTCTGTTGAACACCGACTACTAATGAAGTTTAGTAGTTGATACCAACCTTAATATAAAACTGCCTTATATACTTGAAATATTATAGATTAGCATATGGAATAAATATTTGTATGTTGCACTTATGTGTAATGACAGGTAATATATTGAATTATTGAATAGCAGCGGTAGATTTAAGGGTTCAAATAAAGTCTGAATATCCATAAGAGGTGTCTCGTGAAAAATGTATTAGTAACACATTACCACTATTTTACAATGCAGCTCGCTTCACTCACATATTTACCTCTCTCTCATCAAACAATATTTTCCTTAATTATATAGTAATGTATATTAGCGAAAGAAAACCAACTATTACATTGCCACTAGGTAATTATAAGGTATGTTCTTACATATAAATACTTTTTTCATTACATATTTATATATTTTATTTGTATCTAACACATCTAATATATTGTTAGAAAGTCACCATAATTTACTATTTAAACTTTATTATTATATGGTTATATATAAGAAGAATTTTAGTATATTTTTGAACTTAAATATGGTTTCTTTTTTGTAAATTTATTTTTAAAACACATAATAATCAACCAATATCAACTGTATAGTAAAATACCTTCATATTTCAAAAGAAACTATAACTCTACACTATTTGTACAAATAAAACAATACAAGTTTAATATTCTATTTTATTTATATATACATTTTCATGGTCACTGTTAAATTACAGTTAAATTATAATTATATATTTTTTATAACATAAAGATTATTAAAATAACTTTTTCAATTATATAATTATATTTAACATTTTTATAAACTTTTTTTATATTATATATCTGTAATCTAAATAATATGTTAAGTACTAACGAATTTTCATTATATTTCATCATCTGTTACACTGCAACACTAGGTATATTATTATAAATGAAATTCATTCCGTAAATAAATAAATAAATAAATAAATAAAAATATTTTAATATTTATAAAATAAAATAAAATTACAAAATTGAAAATTATAGTTATAAATTTTTGCAAACTTTAGTCTTAGAAAACTTGTTGATAAAATTGTTTATATCAGGGAGTTGTGCTTGTGCTGGCATGCTGCTTTATACTCCATGCAAAGTAAGCTCAATTGCTTATGCAATTTTGAACTATAGTGAACATACGTTATCTTTTAATTATTCTAATGCCCTCACAGTTCTTTCAGCACTTGCACTTCCAATGCGTAATATAAATATTATTTTTATAATAGTTTCCATTTGGGGCAAAACATAAGACAAATAATGTTTAATGATAAATGTCAAATAACTCAATACATTGTTTATGTTTTTTGATTCTTTTGTATCATAATAATAACTTTAAAAGGACATTATTTTGAGAGATAATTTGTTAACAGAGAAGTAAAAAAAAAAATGATAATGTTAATTATTGAAATTAAAATCAAAAATATGTATCATTCATAAATGTATTACATAAAATTAAAAATATAATTAAATTGTTATATTTTGTTAGAAAACATGACAAATTTCCTTAAGATATTTAACCGTTAAAACATTCTTTATCAATGCAAACTAGTTTATACTTAAAGTAGCAAAAGTATTGTTATTATACTTATAAAATTGTTGTTTTAATTAACCTAACCTAACAATGGTAAATAATATTGCAATTAGCAATATAATTTTTTTTTTTTTGTGGTAATATTATCCATATAGTTTAGGTGGGTTCCATTATATATATTAGGAGAGGTACCCATTGGTATTTGCCGACTAACGACTGTTAAATCCGTCTCTGTTTAACAGTCAACAACCAAACTTAATACAAAAAAAAATTAATGAACTTTAATTGTAGAATATTTTCTTTAGTGATTTGTGAATTTTATAAATTAAGTAGGTATAACATTTTTCAATTTTAAAATTATGAATGTTCTTAGAATGTTTGGATGATATCAACTTTTTTTTGGAGCTCCTAAATAATAAATGAAACCATACTAAGTAAACGCCTTGTGTATAAAATTAAAATCAAAAATCAATGACATAAATAAAATAATTGAATTAATTAATATGTACAATATACAAAAGAAAAAAATAAGAAAAATTTGAAAAATGATATTATTTTACAGAGTATATTAAAGCAGTGCTCTGATATACAATATACTGTATAATAGTCAACAAATTAAATAAATCTATGATCATCGTAGGATTCCATGCTTCTATGATAAATTGTATTTAAAGTATTTTATACTCGAGTTTCTACAGTTATACATTGTAGGAAGATTTTGATGATGCCATTTGCACAACACTTTGTCAATAAAGAATGATCAATTTAATGGTCTATAGATAAGACTGATTAATAGATAGATTAATTATTAAATTAAAAAAGAATTATTATATAAATAATAATTTAATTAATTTTAATTTTATTACAAAGTTTAACAGTCACATTTTATGAGGCTTAGGTAAGCTCCTTCATAAAACATAGCAGGTAAACAGCTACAATCCTGCATCCTACGTATATAATAACATAACTCAAAAGTTCAATATGAAATAAAAAAAAACGGAAATAGGATCCATGTAGCCAAAGAAAAAAATGTGTAGGTATTGGTACATATTTTTTAAAAATATACAAATCAACTATGTATTTTAGTTAAAATTATAATTTTCATTGTTATTAATATCATTCTGTAATAACTTTGTGTATTTTAATCTGTGTTTATTGTGTATTATTATATTTACATATTTCATCATGATTTGGTTTAAAATTGAAGCCATTTTTTATAATGCTCTATTTTATTTTACTTAAAACAAACAAATGGGTAAATGGTCAAAGTTTTGTTTAAATAACATATTATTGATATTGTAACATTGGCTGTTAAATTTAATAATTAAAAACAACACTGTTATTTATCTTAAAAATTGCAGAACTACATTTTTTTATTCTAGTTTTTTCATAATATGTTTTAAAATGTAGGTGATAATATTTTATAAAATTTAA
>JACXSJ010004485.1:0-12917 GCA_014851325.1 Pentalonia nigronervosa
GCCCTGTCCCTCCAAAAACAAACAATTTCTGGTCCATAGGAAACCAGAAGGCAAATGCAATAAACCTGCCCAACACATGGTCACGAAAGAACTAAATCATTAAACTCATAGCCGAGGTGCGAGGGGCTAGAGCGGACTGGTCCTGCGGCTGTGAGATCATGACACTATTCGAGGTCATGTTCCTTGAGTATAAACAATTAGCATAAAGCGTTTTGAAACGTAAAGATGAAGGGTAAACCTCGAAGACGTGATCTGGCGTTAAGATCCTAGCACGGGGTGGCGGTCGAGGCCGTAACATCGCTAGCCGGTGGAACTGTAGAGGCTCCCACCAGGGTGAACGGGGATAGCCCTCTGTCCGATCAAGACCAAGTTTACACGAGTGAAGACCTGCGTACCTGGACGCAGTGCACACGCGAATCCTTGCGAAGTGCCGGAGAGGCCAGGTCCTGACGCTGTAAGCAGAGGGAGAGGGATAAAAGCACCGCGAACGGATAACCCAGTTGAACCCGGACGCGGCCTCTCCTTACAAGTCGCTGCTGGTCAGTGAGTTCTTCCGGCCCGTCTCAGGACGAGTCAGGGACTCGCCGCGACCTGATATAACCTCGGCTGAGAGCTAGGACGGACCGGCCATCCTCCTAGCGATACGTGCGTGAGCTATCCTGACCGGAGGACCTCACACTAGGCACCAAATCCGGTAAGCGCCGGTGTGGAAATGGCAATCCGCGCATCTAAACCGTACCGCGCAAAAAGGGAAACGTCGCGGCGGTGTGGCCCACGGTCGCTCCGTCGCGAGGGGACGCCCGCGGAAAAGGGCAGTTGTGAGAGCCTGAGTATTGGATTCGAATCTCATGCCGCAGGAGTCAGGAAAAGCCCCACCCGAAACCGACATTGCTCAACAGCCCGAAAGGTACGTTGTCCTGACTGCTATTCGCGGGAGGAAGGCGGGGCTTGCGCGGACCGGTGCCGAGGCGCCGGTCGGCTGCCTGGTCTCGCCGGACGACCGGGATTAGTGTGGTTGGACTCGCGGTAGTTGTGGGAGTACCGCCTTAGTAGAAGGGAAAAAACTTGGTGGATTTGAACCCGCCACGACCTGCATGGGGCACTCGAGACTCAAAATCGGCCTTAAATGCGCTGCCTGGAGGTACATCCATGCCTGACTCCAAGGAGTCTACGAAGGAGCCTCTGGGAGAGATGAGGTCCCATGCGCGAAGGGACGGAGAGGCTTCGCCCGCAAGCGTGGCAAAAGGGAGATTACCCCCGGGTGGTCGAGCCCTCGTTCTTCTCCCGTCACACAGTGGCCCAATTCTGTCATTATACCACTACCCGTGTCAAGTTCATTGCAATACTACCTACTACCCTTAACCGGTGATCGCTCGCGATTACTGTGTATTTTAATGACTATTGATAATATCATGTCCAATAAAATAAACATTTTATTTATCACATTTAAATTTTAAAATCATTTGGGTGTTGGCACTTGCTGCGTTACGGCGGGAGTAGCCAGTTTATAAATTGGTCTGGACTCTGGATAACAGTTTAAAAGGTAATAAAGTACTTAGCTATTTTTTAATTATTTTATTTAACCTTTAAGCGTTCACGCTTTGAAAATAGTACATCAATTTTGTACTTATGGGTATTAGTAGAATAAAAAGGGGGCTTCTGTATCCCCCGCAAGTATATTTTGTGTGTTATAGACTGTTTTACTAAATTTGCATGAACTGTGCCATTGAAAACAAAAACGGGTAAAGAAGTTACCAGTGCTATGTCTAAAATATTCCACGATCGCTCGCCGAGACTTTTACAATTGGATAACGGAAAAGAATTTTACAACAAGACATTTGATACACTGATGACTAAATATAACATACATAAATATTCGACGTTTAATGTCACGAAGTCGTGCATTGTCGAACGCTTTAACCGTACATTAAAAGAAAAAATGTTTAAGGAGTTTACGACGCGAGGTTCTCACGAATGGATTTCTATTTTACTATTGCTCCGAGAATACAATAATTCGAAGCATAGAACTAGCATAACAGTGACAAGCATACGCAGAAGGTGTAATCGTGTGTTTGTCAAGTGGTTGAGATTCAATACGAGGCATAACAGTTGGTTAAAAGCTAGTGACCTTAAACGGTGAAAGCTCATTTCAGTAGTTTAATACAATTCACTCGGATAACATGTGTATTGATTATGGATATTTTCATTAATTCGATCGATGAACATAGAAAAAATACTATTTCACACATTCAATAGAGTAATACAACGATTGTATACAATGTAAAACTACTACAGTTGGAGATAAACGCTCTGAAAGGTGATTTCGCTAATCTACAAGTAAAGATAAAATCGTTGGAAGAAGACGTGCGGTAAAGTGTAAAATCTTTATTAGAGTTTGAAAACCGTACCAGAAAGCCTATATCAGATCTCGCGTTGTTTATTTCAGCCTTGGAAAAACGTTCGAAGGTCATCGAAGACAGTTATAACATTAAGAAAAAAAGTTAATTTAATCGAACAATGTCGTCGTCGGAATCGAATAGTGTGTATTAACCATGGATATTTTTAATTACTCTATCGATGGGCGTAGAAAGAATATTATTTCGCATATTAATTCGAGTAATAAAATAATTTCTCATACTGTAAAGCTACTACAATCGGAAATAGATAGTCTGAAAAGTATTATTTCAAATATCGAAGTGGAGTTAAAATCAAGGAGGGGTGATATACAGCAAATTAATAAGTCTTTATTAGATCTCCAGTACTATGTTTCGGATCTATATACTAAGTATGCTGAAACTAGTACAATAATTAGTCTAACTCGAGATGATGTCGACCGTTTAAGTGATGCGATACATGTTATAAATGGAGAATTTGCCGAAAATTCCCTATTAAATCAAGGAGCGTATATTTCTGACTTGCATATACGCGTGAAAAATATTGAAGATAATTATTTAAAGAAAAATTAATTTTTCATAGACTGTTGATTTATTGTGAAATATATTGTATTATTTTTTTCCCTTCTACAATATATTTGTATGATATGTATTGAGTCAATCGGTAAGTTAGAAAATAATTTCAGTCGAGCTGTATACACGATCATGTTCGGTAATCTAATGTAGAACTATTCCATACCTATTTTACTTACTTTATATTAATATATATACAATGACATCGTCATCGGCTATCGTAGACATGCAATGCGTTCTTGGCCTCAACAATAAATACATTATAAAAGAAATGTCCGTAGTTGACACGGAAACATGGACGAGCCAACACTGGATTTTTAAGAATTCAAAATCTAAACAGGACGGTAAGAGTCGGAAAACGAATAAATGGCTCGAACACAATTATCATCAACTATCAGTGGAATACGGTGATGTCGAGTACGAAGAAGTCGATATAATATTAAATTCGATAAAATTCGATTGCATATACGTGAAGGGCGAGCAGAAATAACAACTTCTCGCCGAGTATATACCGCATGTGGCGCTCATCAACATCGAAGACTTGGGCTGTCCTCGATTGGATCAAATATGTAATGACGAAACTTTACCTTGCTGCATTTTTCACATGGAGTTCAACCCCAAACAATGTACATTTTACAAAGTATTCACAATACGTAAATGGTTTATAAATAATTCCTGAAAATTTATAATTCTACGTATGATGCGGTGCAGCGTTATATGGACACTCTCAACACGGATTCGGCTTAATATTATCATTTTACTACTACTACATACAATATACATTTATATTTTATTTAAATAAACGTGATACAATTATAATATAACGATGAATATTTTTTTTATTTACAATAATATCATGCACGTAACGCGTAATGTCCGTACGCGCGCGTACGTATCCGATCGTCGTCAATAACGCGTTTGTCATCGAAACGATTAAGGGTCATTTTCATGGTTTTAATCGTTTTGACGTGGTATTTGAACGATCGAATCGAAACGTTCTCCCTATACGGCGTGTACGGTGTATATGATGGAGCGGTGTCGCGACAAGTTTTTGGCCGGCAATGTTGGCGTCGGCGGCGGCGGTGGCGGCATTCTCGTGTATAGTGTTGATGACAGATCGGGCCATAAGACGTGCACGTAGTTTCAGCTCATCGTCCTTCAACGCCGCGTCATTTTCGAAGTCGTCCTCTTGGAGATCATCATCGTCGTCACCCACCTCTTCACTCTCGTTACCGTCACCAGCGTCCTCGACTTCGAACAGACAACGCTTGTGGTCCTCGAACGTCATGTGATGGCGAACCACATGCCCTCGAATGCCTTTGGCCACGAGATTTTCCACGATTTCACCGGGTTTTTCCTCCCCCTCGATTTTGTACGCGTAAGATTTAGCACGGAGCGCGATAAACTCGTATATCGTACGACCCGCCGTCTCGTCTTTGAACAATCCGGGTATCTTCTTACGCGCAGCGATGTAACACGGATGTGATAGAGGGAGATTCGAGGTGTCCATCCGCTCGAGGAGTGTGGGGTTGTTCTGCAGGTTCTTGAAAAATCTTCGGTATCAATTCGATACTCAAAGGAATCTACAAAAGCGGTCGTTAGATATATGACTGTAAATAATATTTATTATATCGTAAATACCCGTATCCATGTACATCAGTCTAATCGAGTCATTATAATGTCGCCGTATCACGTCATAATGGTAGTGATACATTAATTCCTTGCTGATCTCCAAGACGAAGAAACCTATGTAAATCGGCTTGGAAAAATGTATTATACTATTTTGCAGCGACACGGCGGACAGATTCTCGTTGTACGTCATCGCGTACTTGAAGGTGGGCTTGTTAATTAGTTTACGCATTCGGTGTGGGCACGAAACCAGCTCCATGGCGATGCGATTACGCACGCACTCCATAGTTTTTCCTGTAAATACAATCATTATAATTATATTATATTATATTATAATTACGGGTCGACCGAGACATACCAAAGACCGCGTTATTTAATAATTTGAAAAAGTCACGCCCAAACTCGTTATAGGCCTTTTTTCGCATCTCCATGTTCAAATTTATATACTTGGCCAATCACACCGACTGTCGAAACTCCAACAACCTGTGAACCTATAATTTTCGGAATACGTAAATTTCATATAATTTAATTTAATAATCTATACGTTAAAAACGCGTGTTTTTTGTAAAATATTCTTTACTTTTTCTACAATCAGTCCGTTGGCAATGGCCTGTTTTAAATTACGGTAGTGGACGATATACCGCTCTTTACGTTCCAAGGTAGCCATCAATTTGTTCACTTTCTTGGGGGTACGGTATTACGAGGTAAAAACGGCAGGTCGTTGTGCGCGTCATGCAGGATCGGGGTAGTCTATATCAACCTCGTAAATGCGCCCAACGTCAAATATGTCGGTCATGTAGTCCAGTAACTCTAGAAACTGGTCCAGATCACCGTCATACCACTTGAACCCCTCGTAGGGCATGTACTCCCCCATGGTATAGCCGTACAAGTTGTTACCTGAGGAAAGTTGAATATTAAATATATGTATATTATGTAAATAATTATATTAGTGTCGTATATTTACAATCCTGGTAGACGATCCACGACGGCGGCTTCTTGGCATCGTACCCTGGCGTCTTGGGGTTATTGGCCCGACAGTAGCGTTCACTAGCCTGGACCAACCCCCCTCTAATCTCTTGTTCCACGAAGAGCACCATGTCGTAATCGGTCAACAACTCTAGCGAAACGCCTGTATACCTCAGCATGGTGTCAAACGTAAATCCTGGCGCCGTAAAATAGTATACGGGGTCGAGATTGTACGTCGACATGCATAGGTCGCGAAAGTTCTGGGAGCGGGATATACGATGACCCTCCAAGAGGGGTATGTTCATAAATGCCTAAAAGCAAGCCATCGATACTGGAGAGCGTAAAGCCCGACCCCTTTTTAATGTACCTGTCCTCCTCAGACATGAGGGTGGCAAAGTCATCGTCCACCATCGCACTCACATCGCTATGGATATACACCTCCCTCGATATTGTTTTAAACGCTCTATCCTCAGCCGGTAATTCCCTGTGTGTATATACGCTCTTCAACTTGAGATTATATTTAATCGGGTTAATACGCACGCAATAATTTATTTTATTAACCAACTCGAGTTTTATTGAGTCTAAAAACGTCGAATAACTCACATAGTTCTCGGTATTAGCCCTATAATACCATACTACGGTCCTATCCAGCGAAAAGTCGAGCTCGACAAAACCTAGCGTATTAACCATTCCAGTGCGGACTTTTTTAAATTTTACAATATTACGCTCGAAGTTGGTTTTAGCGCGTTTAAGCAATGTGATGGGGGTGGGGGTGGAAGCTTGTGTTGGGATGAAATCATTCACATTTTGTGCGGATACTATACTATTCACGACACTAGAACCTTATAAAAAAAATAATAATTATGATTAATCCCCCTACGTTTTAGTAATATAATAATTACTACTCACTTAATGACTGCTGTTGCTGTTGTCGTCCGACCGCGATACCCATAGCCATATTGTATTTATCACCTATTATAGGGTAATTATATAATCAAAGGTTGTTCCTATGACTTATAATCTATACTGAGAGTTAAATATGTGATATATTATATTATAAATTAATATAATATTAATTATATCCAATCACTTATTTTTTAATATTTAATTTTATTCGCTACATACAGTTTTATATTCATTTATACTATTTTACGAAAATGGACGTTGGCAAATAATTCTCAATCATTAATATAAAGACTACGAAATATTCGTTCTAGTAATAAAATATATACTAGGCTAACGTTATTCAAATTATTATTATTCTCATTTGAAATATTATCGGTTTAACTTAATAATAAAAATCGAAAAACTTGATATTTATTATTCACGTCCGTCAGTCACTAATTCGATATTCATATAATTTTAAATAAAATACATACCGTGTTTGTTCTGTATGTGATTGGTCAGATTATTTCGACGAGTAAAATCTTGTTGGCATTCACCACATGAAAATTTCGTTTGTTTATGAGATTTTGCATGCCTCAGCATATTAGACTTCTCAGTGAAAACTTTATTGCAAACACCGCACTCGAACATTTTTACTAATAGATAATAAACAGTGAACTAAAAACTACGTAGACTGTTCGCAAGTGTTTGGAGAACAGAATGACTCCTTTGAGTAAAATCAATTCTCTTTTATATAACTTATCATCTACATCCACACAGTTATAGAATGTATGATAAATATAATTATTTTTCATATTATCACGTAATATATTATATTAGAAGTTATACACATACACATACACTTTCATATTCCACGTCGATAGAAGATAATGATGTTTCGTAAATAATTACTTATTGATGTTCTGTTTTGTTTACTAAGATTTAATAGTTTTGTTTATTATAGTGTAAATAATTGCTTGGGAAAATTTTTATTGAAAAATAATTTCGATAAGGATTTAATAGTTTTGTTTACTAGGATTTAATTGAAACTGTAATGTATATTATTCAGAAATCTTTTATATCATAAGTTATTAACATGCTAGGTTATTATATTGTTAATTGTAATGTTTTGCCTATTAAAAAAATGGTTTAATGGTTTTCTTTACTAAAGTGTACGATCTAAAGATTTTGTTAAATTTTAAAAAATAAACATACTACTACCAGATTAAATTATACGACCAGATAATTTATTATAAAAAAATAAATATTTTACATTTTTTTTTTTGTCCATATATCACTCGAATGTGACATTAAACGATCTACCTCGTCGACCATTGAATATCAGATTTAATGTCTGATTACCATTCAAATTATATAATGCCACATCTTCATCGGGGATGCCTATCGAGCGTGGTAAAAAAACTTCGATGGACCCTCCCACACCGTCATCGAGAGTGCACTTCGCGGTCCTCCCGTATTGTGTTTCTTGATTACTCATTTTTCTTATACGATAAGGACAATCCACGACCAGATCCCCTATCGACATATAACGTACGTTCGATTGTGCAATCAAGCTCTTTTTTAATGATTCTATGTTGGATGACCTAAAAATAAATAAAAAATGAATATAAAATAAATAAAATCCCAGAGAAACTTTCCAATTATTTTAAAACATAATTTTTCCAAAAATTAACTTTATCCTATTATTGAGTAGGTTTCGGTGAGAAGCCTACGAAATGATAGATTATGTTTATAATATTATATTATAGATTATGACAATGATAACATGTGATAACAACAGTCCGATACATACATGATAAGTATGGTGGGAGGGGTCAAGGCGAGACAAGTTAGTGATAAGCATGGTTGTGAGGAGGGGGATAGGATAGGAGGAGATTGGAGGTATACTGATGGGAGGTAGGTGAAGAGGTATGGGTGAGGAGGGGGGGAATGATCATACACGTGCGCGATGGGCGGGAGGGGTGCCTGGATCGCCTGGATTTGCGGAGGATACAGAAGCCCCCTTTTTATTCTACTGGTATTATTTTCTACTTTTATCATAAAAACCTTCTCAGAACAAAAAAACAGATGTAAAATATTGCTTTTATATTTTAATTTATTTTAATAAATAACAATTATTTGTATTAATTATTACTTGAGTCATAAATAGACTATGACAGCAAATCACAGAATTAAGAGCATATGATTTGCCATCGACTTTAATTGTTTCCACAGGAAATGAATTAATCACAAGATTGTTTATTTTATTATTATCATTTATTTTTTCAACAAAATATGCTCCTTTTTATACAATTTTCCTTTTTTTTTTTATCCTTTTATAAGTTAAAGACATTATTATTATTATACATATTATTATACACTAGTAATATAGTAATAATTATTATCGTTGCGAAATGGCAAATGACAATTAATGTAGCCACTACGCATGAGCTTTCAAAAGTTTTCAACGTAAATCCGACGTCAATCGCAGTCGATAGCAAGTCACTAAGACATTGTTCTCACCAAAACAACTTGCAACTGTAACTCGATTGAAACACAACTGCAAAGCAACCGTGCGCACTAAAACTAATGATCATGTTCTCACCGGTTGCAACAAGACCGAAAAGTGATTCAACTTGCACGAAACTTATTGGAAACCATTTAAAGCAATTCGACATGCACAGTTTTGTCTCCAGTTTCATACAAATTACCACCGTATCACCATACAACCATATCATATTAATTGTATAGTAAATAATATTTTAAATTTTAATTATGGCTAATGAGCAAGAACGAAATGTTTTGTTTGTTCAACAAATCGAACAACATACCTGGTTATATGACATAACGTCTCCAAGTTATACCAGAACGGATAAAAAAGAAAGAGCTTGGGAAAATATAGCTAAACAAACTAACGACTCTGGTTAGTATATTTTTAATTTATTATACAGTTTCAACTAATGAAATATATTTTAGTATAATAATTTTTTATGGAAATTGATAAGTTATTAATTTATAATTACTGTTCATGTACCTACCTATGTATTAAACTATCTAAACATACGTTCATGACTTCATTGTTAACGTTGGATTAATTTGCGTATATCTTATATGTAAAATACATTCATATATTAAATATTCCATTGATATGAAATCGCACCGGTAGGTGTCATAAAATAATCACTTAGTTTTTCCTGTAATTGTTGGGCTTGTGAATTTGTTCTTGCCTGTTGAGGTTAAACTTGAAATTCTTGATTATTTGTCGGTAATTCATTCATAAACATTTGAGAACAGCCATGAAATTTTTCTGGATCTTGATCCAATTCTCTTGACACAATAAACGTACTGTAGCATATATTCTTAATATAGTGTGGATGAACCCAAAATCACTTTTTGTTTTATTTATTTCTTTCTTTTGAGTATAAATATGCAACAATAACGTCATCCTCAAATGAAGACATATTAAATTACTAAAAATTTTAAATTATTGACTAAGTCTTAACGGTAACGACTATTGAGATGGACTGAGCGAGAGCGAGACTGAATAACATTACCAAAAACTGTTGCTTCAATGAGAACACTGACCGTAACGCAATTTAAATTCGATTGCAATCCAACGATTTAATTGCACGATTTAGTTGGAGTTGCAAGTTGTTTTGGTAAGAACAATGCCTAAATGGTTGGTCTTCGGCATCCGAGAAACCGCGTCGTCGCAATCGCCAATCGTCGGACGTCGCGCGTCGTCGTAATGAGAGTAGTGGGGATTGATAAGCAATGGATTGGGGAACATATATGTTACGATATTTTCGTTACTTCCAGTACGTTTTACGAAACTAGCGACTCCGCAGTGGTGCTTCCGATGGCAAATTTTCGTGAGGGTTTCCTAAAGTGTGTCTAGAAAATCGCGGTAATTTAAAAATGACGCAGCGATCAACCATCGAACAGCTGGTGTCCGAGACTCGCCAGCTCGGTTTTTAATTGCGTGTCGCCGTTAAGATTATTGTTGTCGATTACGAGAAGATTCTCGAATCCGCTGTTCTGGTGCGACCTTTTTTTTGGTGCCATATCATCTGCGTGCGCGGTTTTGTTTCTTAGCTGACGGACGTTTCTTTAATGCGACACCGACCCGCCACAGCCGCGACCGCGACGGGAAGTACGGTTACAACTTATGTGTTCCGTCGGACGAACCGCTTACCATTCAGTCAGCCAACTCAAAACTCAAGGTTCAATCACATATCATCATATCACGTAACGTGGATTATTTGTATTATATTTGTATACCTTTTTTTAGATAGGTGAATTTATATATTTATATTGCTCTGTGTAGTATTATCATTATTATTATTTTATATTTAGGCGCTCACCATACAGTGTAAATATATTATATATATATAACTATTATAGTAATTGTTCGGGCATATCTCGCTAATCACATACTTGTATTATTTATTGTATTACTATAGGTAATCCCCTTTATTATTTATTCTTTTACTGGACGCGAGTCATTCAGGCCAACCTCCCCGATAGGAGCCTATTTAGCGAACAGCTGGTGTTTTTGGCAGAAGTTTTTTTTAAACAATTTTTCTAACCACAGCCAAACACTTTTTACACTTTTTAAACAGTTCCATGGTGAACGTATTGCTGTTGATAACATAACAACAACCACATTATTTTGTTAATATGTTTACTTTGTTTGTGTTATCTGAACGATTCTTTTTATTGATAGCTTTATAACTTAACGATTTGGTACGACTTAACAGTGAGTTTTTATTGTGTTTGTGGTTGCATTGTAGACGTACGTGTTTGAAAACTAGCGCGAAAAAAATTTTGAACAAAATGTCCATTCAACCTAATATACATTCTCATACCAAAAGCACAATTTTTAATGTGTACAATTTTTTTAAAAAAATAGCAAATCACAAAAATTATCCAGTTGTAATTACATTTTTTTGAAAAAGTCAGGAAATGACTGTAGAAACATGTGGTATTAGTGTCAGCACGGTGAAACGAAAAACTTAAGAAGGGGCCAAGTCGACTATTCCAGAATCCACGGCTAGTCCATCATTTACATCTACTCGAAAATCATACAAACGATTTAAATATGCAACTAATATTGATGATATTGACGTAAATATTGTTCGAAGAACAGTGCACAAAGTTTATGACACAAAGGTTAGTTTCCCAAATCACAAAAAATTTTAACTGCGTGTCAATAAAAAGTGTATGATTTTAAGGTAACAAGGATTTCCATATGGCGGATTCTTAAACCTTTACATTTTAAGTATAAAAAATGTAACGACGGCCGTCTTTTTCTTATGGAACGAAATGATATTGTTGTCACGCGTGTATCAAGTTTCTAAGGAAAATGCACAATTTAAGGCAAAATAATAATACTCGTCCGTCCTATATGTAAACGAAACGTGGGTGAATCAAAACCATTCACGTGAAACAATTTGGCAAAACATAGAGAATACAAGAGAATTGAAAGTACCAACTGGAAAGGGCAGAATCGGGAAGAAACCTTCTCCGCCTTCCTCCCATGGGATAGCAGTCAGGACACCGTACCTTTCGGGTTGTTAAGCATTGTCGGTTTTGGGTGGGGCTCTTTCTGATTCCGCGGTATGAGATTCGAATCCAATACTCAGGCTCTTACAACTGCCCTTTCCCGAAGGCGTCCCCCCGCGACAGAGCGGCCGTAGGCCACACCGCCGCGATGTTCCCCTTTTTGCGCGGTACGGTTTAGATGCGCGGATTGCCGTTTCCACACCAACGCTTACCGGAGTTTGGTGCCTAGTGTGAGGTCCTCCGGTCAGGATAGCTCACGCACGTATCGCTAGGAGGATGGCCGGTCCGTCCTAGCTCTCGGCCGAGGTTATATCAGGTCGCTGTGAGTCCCTAACTCGTCCTAAGACGGGCCGGAAGAACTCACTGACCAGCAGCGACTTGTAAGGAGAGGCTGCGTCCGGGTTCAACTGGGTTATCCGTTCGCGGTGCTTTTATCCCTCTCCCACCGCTTACAGCGTCAGGACCTGGCCTCTCCGGTACTTCGCAAGGATTCTCATGTGTACTGCGTCCAGGTACGCAGGTTCTTACTCGTGTAAACTTGGTCTCGATCGGACAGAGGGCTATCCCTGTTCACCCTGATGGAAGTCTCCACCATTCCACCGACGATGGTGTTACGGTCTCAATTTCCACCCCGTGCTAGGATCTTAACGCCAGATCACATCTTCGAGGTTTACCCTTCATCTTTACGTTTCAAAACGCTTTATGCGAATTGTTTATACTCAAGGAACATGACCTCGAATAGTGTCATGATCTCACAGCCGCAGGACCAGTCCGCTCTAGCCCCTCGCACCTCGGCTATGAGTTTAATGATTTAGTTCTTTCGTGACCATGTGTTGGGCAGGTTTATTGCATTTGCCTTCTGGTTTCCTATGGACCAGAAATTGTTTGTTTTTGGAGGGACAGGGC
>JACXSJ010004486.1:0-12916 GCA_014851325.1 Pentalonia nigronervosa
CAGGTTAATAACGAAATTAATTATTGGAAAAATGTATTACATCGCGTAGTTTCGACAATACAATTTTTATCAGAGAGAGGGCTTGCTTTTCGTGGAGAAAATGAAAATTTTGGTTCAAAACACAATGGAAATTATCTAGGATGCTTAGAGCTCATTTCTAAATTCGATCCATTCCTTGGAAATCATATATCGAACCACGGAAATAAAGGCCGTGATAATGTGTCTTACTTATCATCCACAATATGCCATGAATTTATATCATTAATGAGCAAAACAGTTATTGATAACATTGTAATTCAAATCAAAAAATCAAAATACTTTTCAATCATTGTTGATTCGACCCCTGATAATACGAAAGTAGACCAATTGACCATTATTATAAGATATATAACAGATAATAGTTCTATCATTGAAAGATTTGTGGGATTCCTTAAATCAGTCGGTCACAAAGGTGAGGATATGGAAACTGCTTTAATTCAACATTTTACAGATTTAGATATTAATTTTAAAAATTGTAGAGAACAATCCTATGACAACGCGGCAAATATGTCAGGCATATATGTACAATGGATTACAGGCTCGTATTAAACGAATATCAAAACAAGCGTTGTTTGTACCGTGTGCAGCGCATTCGTTGAATTTGGTAGGGTCAAACGCTGCTGAAGCTACCAGTGAAGGGACTCGGTTTTTTTTCAATGCACAGATGGTTTTTAATTTTTTTTTTAGCTCAACAAGTCGTTGGGAACTTTTAGAAAAATATCTAAATAAAATTGAAGGTTCGTTAAGTATCAAAAATTTATGTAAAACTAGGTGGTCATCGAGGTATGATGTATGCAAATCCCTAAATATCGGATACAAAGAAATCTTAAATGTTCTAGAAGTAATATACTCAGATAAAAATCAACGACCAGCAGTATGTAATAAGGCAAAATCTATTTATAAAAAAATGAGTACTTTGGAATTTTCATTTATGTTATGCATGTGGTATCCAATTTTAAAACGTTTTGAAGCAACTTCAAAAGCACTTCAGTTAGAAAATATTGATTTATCTAATGTTATTTTATTATATACTTCATTGAAGGATTATATTGAAGAAATTCGAAATTCTTTCTATACATTTTTAGAAGAAGCAAAAACTCTAAGTGGTTGTTAAACATTTGTTTGGGAATCTTCAAGAAAAAAAATTGGACCAGTATTATTAGATGATAATAAGAACACTTCGGACGTTATTTTTATGGGAAGTGAAAAAATGAAAAATGAAACATTTTTAGTAATTATTGACAAATTAATTTTTGAATTAAATAGGAGAATGAAAAGTTATACTGAATTAAATAATAAATTTGGATTTTTATTAAATATTGAAAACGAATCATTAGATAATATTCTAAAAAAAGTAGCAACCTAGTTGATTTTTATAATATAGATTTAGAAAGTGATTTGGGAGAAGAATTAATACAATTTAAAAGTATAATGGCAAATATTTCAGATGAAAATAAGAAATCATTTATTGCATTGCATAAGACTTTAATAACATCATCATTAGAAGCATCATTTCCAAACATAGAAATTATTTTAAGAATTATCTGTATTCTACCATCTTCAAATGCTAGCGGCGAACGTTCGTTTTCAGTTTTGAAAAGAATAAAAAATTATTTAAGATCATCTTTAAACCAAGAGAAAATGTCAGATTTGTCAATACTGTGCATCGAGTCTGAAATAGTTAGAGAAATTAAGTGGGAGGAACTTGTTAATAAATTTGCTTCAGTCAAATTGAGGAAAAAACATATTTGTTAAACATCAAGTATTTGATTTTTTTTTATTATTATATTATTATACAGTATTTATTTTAATCATTATAATGAGTGTGTATATTATGTATGAATTAAAGATTTTAATAATTTGACGTTTTAAGCTTGTTGTAGTTATTTACGTAATAATATAAGGTACTAGTTGCATTTTTATTAAATTGTTTAACAGATTCGTATAAATATATAATATTACATGAAATACATAATATATTATTTTAAGGACTTTTTGATAAGAAATACCTATTAAATATATATTGCTCCAGGGCGGCTCTGATCCTTAATCCGGCTCTGGTCTTGGACAACGGAGTTAATATCAAAAATGCTATAAATGTACACTTATCTAAACACCACCATTCATGTGTCGCACACATACTCAATTTAAGTATAAACTAAGCAATTATGTTGAATAAAGATTTCCTGGATGTATTAAAAAAATGTCGCATATTGGTAGGACATTTTAAACATAGTGTATTTGCATCTGAAAAGCTAAAAGAATGGCAATCACAAATGGGCCTTCTTCTACTAAAAGTAATACAAGATGGAATTCAAGTGTTCATATATTAGATAGACAAATAAATATATAATTAATAATATATATTTAAATAATAATATATGATTATTTAATATAAATTAAAACACCTTTGTCTGTAGCTATGACATTTCTTCCCCGTGTACCAGATTGTTTAACTGCATTAGAATAGGAATTAATAACTGATTGTCTACCTATATTAAAAACATTTGACGTCATGATGGTTGAATTATCTGATGAAAAATATCCAACACTTTTCTCAGTAATTCCATTGGTAAGATGCCTTCAACATACGTTAAAAAGTATTATAACTAAAACAACAGAAGGAAATGCACTTAATAAAATTGTAATTGAAGTCATCGATAACGTTTAGGGATACTAGAGTGCAACAAAATAGTTGCTAAATCAACCTTTTTTAAACCTTTAGTTTAAAAAAACCGGCTTTAGATTAAATGAAAATGCAAATAATACTGAAAAACAGCTTATCGAAGATCTTTCTAATATTTTAAACAATAAACACCAGCTAAACACCAGATACATGTAGTGTACTTATTAACAGTATTAATGTTGAATCCAATGTATTATGGAAACAATTTGACATGGAAATGTCTTAGATCAGATTCACGATATCAACTGGAATTTCAGCTTCAAATATAATATGTCAATATTTAGAAATACTATATTTAAATCGTAAACCATGCGGCCTTTCGCGTACCATCATGTAGTCTTTCGCATACCACAGTTTGAGAACTGCTGCTTTAGAGCGAAGTCAAAAACATAATAAATTTTCCGTCCAACTATACCTACGGTGTCATCAATGCCGAGAAAATTGTCAAGGTCATGTTACTTATTGGCAGTTTTAGTCGGATGATTTATAATCTGAACATTAACATGAGACAATTGTGGAATGGAGTAAAGAAAAATGCAACCGTATCAGTACCTAAAAAATGCCAGCTGTATAGGTAAAGTGAGGTCGTTACCAACGATTATGGTGAACCATGGTTGCTTATTTTGATTGTAGCAGAAGCGAAATTTGATAGTCTCCGTTATTTTAATAATACAGTGAAACCTCTATTAATGGACACCTCTCAATAGTGGACACTTCTAAATTCCCCGGCAAAAATGTATGCGCATAATAGGAGTTATAACTTCTTAGTAGTGTACACTCCTAATAGTGGACGTGGACACAATAAACTGGCACCAAATTAAAAATTACCTCTTATAAATGGACACAATACATATACATATCGAAAACGTTTAATAAAAATTAAATATTATTAAAACCAAGGAAACAGAAAATCTAAGTGTTCGTGTTTTAGCACGAATCAATTGTAATGTAGACAATTTTAGTGAAAAAGAAACCGAACAACTCGAAGAAGAAGAAGAAGATGATGATGACGATTCGATATATAATCTAACGTTTGAAGAAGTTTGGAAAACAATAAATAATTTAAAAACATATTTTAAAAATAAAGAAGATGAAATCGCATTATCAATGGTAGCCAATTTACAAATTCATTGTGAAGAGCAGAAAAAATTTACACAAAAAAATTAAAGATTTTTTTTAATTTTACATAATCATTAAACATTTTTATAAGCATTTTTATACTACATAATTTTTTAATACATACATACAATATACATATACATATTTATATTATAATATACATAATAAATAATAAATTAATATTGCAATGTATATGTTCATATAACCAATTTCCTATAGTGTCTCCCTATAGTGGACATAGTAATTTTTTGCAAATGTCCACTAAGTAGAGGTTTTCTCAATAATGGACAACTCTCTATAGTGGATTACTTTTAATTCCCCGTAGCTGTCCACTATATAGAGGTTTCACTGTAAGCTGTTTATCATTAAATAATAAATATATGAATTGTCTCATATCTATTTTGAAAGTATTAAATGATCTCCGGGTAACTTGTTAAGTAACTAACATACGAATACGGTTCATAGAATATTCGTCTAAATTATTTTGTATTATATTCGTTTTTTTTATCATGTTGTATACAACCACTGTGAATTATTAAATGTGGGCTTTTAACGACCTACGACGAGTGCCTAACTTTTCCCATCCTAACTCCGCCGGCTGGTCTAGTATTCCGAGTTGGACACGGCGATATCGCCGCCGGATTAGTTCACTCTCTCACGTCCCGACCTTACACAACGTAAAGCCCCCCATACACTACGATGAAACACGATGGTTTTCATCGTCACAGAAAAACACGTCTGTTTTCATCGTTGAATGATTTTGCTCATATACTACGATAAAACAGGTCAGTTTTCATCGTGTTTCATCGTCAGTTGTACACACTTCGTGTTGCAAAATCGAGCGATGCTTGTTTTTATTAAGTTTATTAAGTTTATTTCAACTAAGGTATAGTAAATTTTTTTACGTATACCATGAATTCGACACAATTGATAGCAGTGGCTGTGGCAAGTACTGTGTTATCAAAGAAAAATACTAGAAAACGTTCGGTATGGACTAAAGAGTGGTTGTTAAAAAGCAAAAATTTTCTCATATAAATTTATTGAATGAGCTGAAAAAAATAAAAGTAAATAAACACGTCGGTTATTGTCGGAAAGTCCACACATTACGATTTTAAACGACAAACGGTAAACCCGTCGTGTTTAAAATCAAGACTCGACAGAAATAAAAACCGTCGAGTTTCATCGTCGGATTTCGTCCACACACTTCCGTTTTGACCGACAGTTTTTATCGCAACGATGAAAACCGTTGGGTTTCATCTTAGTGTATGGGGAGGGGGGCTTAAATCGCGATGCACAGTGCATTTGAAAAAGTTATTATGTGTAGGTTTATAATATAATAATATACGTTACATTTCAATATAATTTGTACATCGTTTAATTGTCACCACCCAGACATATATAATTACAACATATCATTACTACCCAATGGCCATTGATGCCACAGACTTAATAAAGAAAAACATACTATTAAACATACTTTATTCGTCACTACCAATCGGTAATCATATCCATACCAATCTCAAACTATTTTGCTAAATCGATCGACGCAATTTAAGAAACACCCAATATTTATTACCACCAAACAACGATCAACATTAATATTTGTAGTTGTACATTTTTTTTTTCATTCAGTTCAATTTTAGTTTTCAGTGAGTGTCCATAATAATAATAATAAATAATAATATTATAATCTCATTTATGACATAGATTTTTGAAAAATTGATTACAAAACTTCAAAACTTTGCTCCCCTCACAATCCATTGAAATCGTGATCAATTCGCATTAGAGTAGGTCGAATTTTTTTTTTAAATTTGGCTTGTCGTACGGGATGTTTGTGTGATTATGTGGAGGGGTACACTTCAATGATGCCATCATTATGATGGACATACGGTAAAACAATATCGCAGTCCGGGCGCGTGTGCCGTGTTGCCGCGTCGTAGCCGGCCGTGTCCCAGTGTCGTTCCCCAGCCCTCTCGTCGAGGACTCAAACCGGACGCGTAAAATTTAATATATACGGCGGCGGCGGATACTTATCTCTGCGCGCGACTTGTATACATACGCGTGATCTCGCCCTCTCCTCATTCTCTATCGTTCAAACACACACACCGTCGGCGCGGTCCACTTTCAACATAAATTTGTGTTTTGTCCGCCGCCCGCCACAACTTGGGTGGTCTCACTTGTGCGCGCGCGCGAGTGTGTGTGTGTGACTACGAGATCTGCACGGCGCGGCGGCGCAATGTTACTGTTGAATATTGCAAAATGCGTTGTCACAAATAATAACACTCGATCGCCGCCGAGGAGAGCATTCGATTTTTACGATGATTTTCGCCGTCGTACATAATATCATCATTGCTATTGTTGTTACTATTCAGTGCACAAATACCTCGTCATATAATATTTATGACATACGAAATTTGTTATATTATAACGTATTTTAGAGTGCGGATTTTTATAAACGGACAAAAAAAAACTAATTAAATTACACTAAATATAATATCCATTGTTAAACATTTCAAATTGTGATGAAACTAATTGTAATGTTGATTTTCTGATAGCTCAGTCTGGAAATTAATATTTTATACAATTAAAAATATATTACTAAAAAAAAAAAAAAATGATAATAATTTAGAATAATGATTTTGAACTCCACACAATTGTTACTGCAAATATAATTTTTTTAATTTTTCAATAAGAATACGTCTTGCCGAAACGGATGTTTTTGGCTTTTTGTTTACATAATTGCTCTTTAATTGGTATAAACTTAAGTTAAATTTAAACAGGTACACCATCTTACAAAAATAGTAATAAACAAGACACTCGATTAACGCATGTATCCATGCCTCATCATAGCAAAGGAAGAAAAACCAATGTGCACTACCTGTGGAACTGAACTTTCAGTCAACCAAATTTTCACAGAATACATTCAGAGAGTATACTGGGGGCCTATTCTTGAAAGTAGTAAAACGATAATCATGTACGAATATTTGTACTTTTTCTATTAGTTTAACAAAACTATAATCTTGAACGCCGTTCGTATATGAAAAAAAACGTTTATACGCTTTAATGTCAACCAATTTAATTACGCATTATGTATCTATAGTACCTATGGTAATACACTTAATAATTATATTGTTATTTATACCAATTATACTTATATTAATATTTGTATTTCACAATTTTTTTTTTCTAATACCTATGGCTAATAATATCTTAACCATTATGTCTTATTATTTTCGTGTAAACTTTAGTAATAATGTACATATTATTGTAATATTATTTAATATGCATGTAAAATATATAGGTTATAGGTATATATATATATATATATATATATTAAAGTATAGATAAGTGGAGTTTTTAGTAAAACATTTTGCGGAGTAGTTGTTTCATTCCATTCATAAAACTTTAATTACTTATAAGTAATAATAACAACTAATAATAAATCCTAATCCAAAATTTGATTTTTTTATTGGTATTGATATACTCCAAAAGATATTCTGTTTCATGAAAATTGGAAGACCCGGCGCCCATGCCTATCTTCATATTTTTTAAAAGCAATTAAATTTGATGAAAAAAAATAAATTTCCTAATCATAAATTAAGACATCAAATTTGTTTATTAAATATTTACAATACACTAAGATTTTAGTTTTATGAATTCATTATCTTTCAAAACGCATATATTTTGTAAATAGCTATTTATTTATTTGGTTTGTAGTTATGACGAATTCTTTAAACATAATATCTGCTTTTATAAATATTTTTTGATTTTGGGTATCTATAAAATTATTTTTATTAAGTTTTTGAAGATTTAAGTTTGTAATTTGTACGGATTGTACTAATACCAATATCATTAAATTAAGTAATTTAAAAGAAAAAAATTAAATTAAATCAAGTAAAGATATTTTTATTTTCTAGTCTAAAAGTTTGTATATTGCACGGTATTATGACTTTAAATGTATATGTTTTGGTACCTATTAAACCAATGGTTCTAAACCCAGGGGAGGATTCTCCTCAAGAGTGTAATTTAGATACTGCACTGGGGAATATAATAGTTATAATGAAATAACGATCCCCGCAGATTATAGACTTGGTGAGAAAAATGCAATCTCAACTTTCTCATTAAATTAATTTTACCGATAATAATATTTAATATAAAAATATTTATAAAATTGTATTCAAAAATATAAAAATAACATTATTAACTATAAAGTTGATTTACCTATATTTTATTTTTAAAATAAAGAAAAAAAGAAATGTCATTTGTTGTACATTATATATTATATAGTTATTTTGTAAAATTTATTTGTACGGCTCATTAAAAAAAAAAAAGATTGTCTAAACACTAATTTAAGGAAGGGCATAAGAATTTTGAAAATTTACAAGGGGGCGTAGAATAAAGCAGTTTATTTGATATAATGAAACTATTGTTTATGATAGGTTAAAAATATTAGCATGTATAAATCATAAGGCTATGTAGACGGGTGCCAGAGTGCTTGAACACCCATCGAAATTTGTTTGGGATGCTAAGCACACCATAAAAATTGGGATCACAACTCGTTAAAAGTTAAAACATTTTCTTGAAAAAAAAAAAATAATTCGAAAAAGTTTTAACGAATAAATTTAAAAAAGGTTTGCAAGTGGGTAACGCCAAACAGGTGTCGCTAATAGGTGTCGAGTGGGTCACTGTAATGGACGGTATTAAATTAAAATTTAATGATATAAAATCATTTTATACGAAAAAATTCTAAGCTAAGACAGTCTGTTAGTCTACATAACTAAGTGTATTTTATATTTTTATAATTATTATTAATATTATTGCTATTAAAATAATTTATTTTACTATTAATAATACGGTAGGATGAATTAATTTTTGCAGAAACATTGAATTTGAAAATGTCATTGATATTATAAAATATAATAATATAATTTAAATACTTAGAATACCAACAAAAAATATTTTTAAAATACAACGAAATAAAAAATGTTGTTATTCTTTATTTATATATATAATTTCGTCCAATTTTGAACTTAAAATGTCTATAAAAATTAACCATGTAAATATATATTTTTAGTTACAATATAAACTACTTACGAAAAACCTTGTTTTAAATTTTCAATCCTTAAATATAAAAATTAAAAATGTAGTACATTTTTAACTATAAAATAATTTGCAAATTTTTGAAATTTTGATGTTTAAATTTTAACTTTAGTGTCTATAAAAAACAATCATGTAAATATATTTTTTTGAATTTTACACAATTAAGTATTTATGAAAAAAAAGTCAAAATATATTGATAATTTAATTTTGTATAGAAAATGATTATATCACTTAGCACGAATTGCATGTATCTACAGTCATTTTTTTTTAATTTACGTCAAAAAAAAAAAAACAAAATCGATTTTGTTAAATATCAGTGTCAAGTAAAAATTTTTGTTTTTTCTTAATTTTTTTTTTTGTTTTTCCTGACGGTTTTAAAAACTATTAGGAATTTTCGAAAATGACCTCCTTAAAGTACCAACTATATTCACTTTCACACCAGAAAAGATATTTATGAAGAAAATCAAAGCATTATTTCGACTACATTTCGTGTATACAGACATAAAGCGATGACAATATATTACTTGTAACTAATATAGTTATATGGTTGATGATAAGTAAAATGTTGGGGATAAACTTACAATTTCAACGATACGAGAACATGAAAGATTGGAGGAAGTTTTTACTGATAACATCATGAGATCAGCTTGTTAATTATGCAGTGAGAGATGCAATTAGTCTCATTGATTTTAATATAGGAGCAGTTAATGACCAATATGGTTTTGAATCATTTTCTGACTTTTATTTCTCATATAATTATTGTTTGAAATTTAAATAAGTTCAAGATGTTTGCAGACTTTTACACAGGGACTTTCTTTCTTATGACAAGGGCTTTAGTATAATTAGTATTACAAAACAGGCTGACCTTAATGTATTTAATTTTTTAATTTAGTAATTAGCATATAAGATATAGGCAAATCATTTAAGATATTAAAATGTGAAAAAATTAGGGTCGAGACTTATAACAGTTGGTAAAGTATAAAACACGTCTTAAACGTACGTAATTAATTGTCGTTTTGTTCATTATAAAGTTGTATACGTTTTAGTCAAATCAATTACAAAAAAATATATATATATTTTTTTTTTAATTACCTTTTATTTATAATTATAGCTCAATAATTACATTACATTAATATGATATTAATAATACCACAAAAAAAAAAAAAAAGATAAAACAATATTTTATTATTTAAAATTTCTAGATTTTTACTATTAATCTCCTAAACTATCAATTAGGTTTACATTTCTACCAAAAAAGATGCTGAAGTAAAAAATCAAACAATTTTTAATGCTCCAGAAGTTGAAAGGACACAAACATATTTTATTTTAAAAAACATACATCATTGTAAAATTAATGCATTTATCGTTCTGCTGAGAATCTAAAAAAATTATAGAGAAATGAACGAGACATATCTAATTTTTTATTAGCTATATTTCATACCATAATGTTCAGATGATTAGTTACAAATTACACTATTACCAATCCAATTATTTATTTTTCAATGAAATTACTATAAATGTTTTACAATCTCGTCCACAATAAACGTGATTTTAGTATTTTTTTATTAGCTATACCCATTACCAGAATTATTTTATTCATTCCAATTTTTCCGTCGCTTTTTTTTCAATTACCTTTTTTTCCTAGATTCCATTTGAAGATAAGTTTATTATTTGGTACCTATAACATTTTCAAATATTATAAAACATATTATAATGTATATAAAAACATTTTTCTCATAGCGGTTTAACGACTTTTAACAATAATTAACATGATTATTATTATTTTATATATATTTTAACAACAAAACATGGTGTATAAAAGATAACGAAACACATTATCTGAAGTCGATATTCCGAAACATGCGTTTTGCTATAATAATAATACGCGGTGCATAAATTATTTCGCGCAATTCGCGTCGCTTTGAAATTTATTTATGTTTAAGTTAGACGGTTTGTCGAGATGTTTTATTATATTATATAATGACATTGCTGTAGCCCGAACTCAACAATATTATAATGTACACAATAATATATTCACATGTGGTTATCGCTCGATTTCCATTCACATATTATCATTATAATACGCTATACCTAAACGTGGATCCGGAGGTGGTATCCGTTGGATCGGTTCATTGCACAATGAACTAAAACGCGTTTAGGGCATAAAATGAAATTGACACGTGATGAAGCTTCTCTTGATAAGTAGAAGTAGAAATGCCGAGAAAAACAAAATAAAAAAAAAATAAAAGTTGTAACTATAGGTAAATATTAAAACTAAATTAAACTATTTACATTATAATTACTAAAATTAAACTAAACTAAATTAAAAATATAAATCAAACCAATTGTAGCATGTTGTTGGACATTTGTGGTTTTACAAATTTGTGGGTAATGAGTTACTCCACTGCTTACGAATTACGTCCCGTCTAAAAAGGTATAAAAAGGTATAATACTAATTGCGTCCCGGGTTTTTCTTGAGCACATCTGAATTGCGTCCCCATTACCTGTGATATCTTCAAAGTCGAAGAGTTAAGTTTAAATTTTTACCAGTACCATAATATTTTTATAAAATTAACATTACAAAAAAACCAATATATTTTTCACAAATAACGATAATATTTTTTATACGGTTACAATTTTCTGACAAAATACAAAAGCAAAAATAATATATTAAGCAAAAACAATATTTTTAACCTACTTGTAGTAGTAACTATTACTACAAACAGTCCTAAGTCTGTATAAAAATGGGAAGGGAAATATTGTTTAGTTTTTATAATATACAAGACTCAATTGGTACCTATAAAAATTAAAAAAAAATTCGGGACGCAAATAGTATGACCACCAAAAAAACTCGGGACGCAATTAGTATGATCTCCAAAAAAATCCGGGACGCAATTCGGAAGGAATTTTTGCCGCGGGACGCAATTCGTATGCAGCCGAGTTACTCATTCTCGGTGCTCAAACAACAAATTAGGCTGGCAAACCAAACTGGGCATCCTTTAGGGCGAAGTTGCATATGATTCAATGATTGTCCGAAAAGTCATGATTGGTGGTCATGAGCACACCGTTGAAATCGATGAGTCCAAATTCGGTAGACGAAAATACCATTAAGGGCACCAAGTTAAGAAACAATGAGTGTTCGGCGGATATAAACGAGAAACAGGAAATTGTTTTATGGTTTCTGTAGAAAATCGTACTGCCAACACACTCTTAAAAATAATCAAGGATTGGGTGAACCTTTTTTCTTCTTGTCGTGTCCGATAAAAAAAAATGCCAATAACAATTATATAGAATAATTATAACAAATAAAATAAAATTCAAAAAAAATATAAAAAAAAATACAATAAATCAATTTGGTACATCTAATAAATCACATTTTTGGTAACGTTCTATATGTTGTGTTGCGACCAGTAAGCGGCCACCTCTATTGCATTTGTGTTTGTCAGAATCAGATCTTCCTTGGTGCATTGTGCTGGAATCATGGTACATGACAAAAGGTGTTCATCGGTCTGTCGTTCTCCACAGTCGCATGTGTCATCTTCTCCATTAAATTTCCATTTTACCATGTTAGCTTTCGTCCTCGCTACCCCGGCTTTCAATCTGTTAACACATTCAACGCCGGCGATGCGTATACGCGTCGTAACGAGATTTTCGCATTTGGCCACTGACGCGTTTACGCGTCAATTTCTTATATATTTCAATATCATTTAATTATTGTAGCTTTTATTGTAATTATCTGAAATTTAAGGTGGCCATTGGGAACAATCATTAAAAAAAAAAAAAATGTTCGTTGGTTTTTGAAATCGGTTATTTTTAGACTGGATTTTCCCTATAATATTATCAAGGCTGGGCAAGTTAATGATTATTTTTAACTCAGTTAAGTTAAGTTAATATGCACCATAATATAATATTACTAGCTGATCCCGTGCGCTTCGCTGCCCGTTAAAAAAATTAATAACGCCAAATGTATGT
>JACXSJ010004487.1:0-12915 GCA_014851325.1 Pentalonia nigronervosa
AATCCTTAGCTATAAAAACTGAACATTTTATAAATTTTTAATTACAAAATAATTTACAAATGTTCAATGATGAATTTCGGTCAAAATGTAAAGTTTAAATGCTTATAAAAAAAAATTAGGTTTATGTATTTTTATTATATTTGATTTACTATTTTAACAACTTATGAGGAATCTTGTATTACATTTTCAAGAAGTTTGACTCAACGAAATTATTTTATTGATATTTAAAAAAAAAAAAATTTAAAAATACCGAATATTTCTTGAGCTTACAATTAGCTCAAAAAATGTCAAAATATTTTTAATTTTTTTTTCATGTATAGAAAATGGTAATCTAAACATTTAGCGAAACAAATCTAAACAATTTTCAAATGTCTACGGTTATTCCTTTTTGAATTATATCAAAATAAGTAAATCGTTCATGGAGAAAACGGATAAATATCCATCCAATGTCTAATTTCAAACGCTCATAAAAAATTAGATTGATTTTCCGATAAACATTTTCTTTTTTAGAAAGGTAGAAAAACTTATAGGAAATCTTGTATTGAATTTTCAAATCTTAGATTTAAATAGAAATTTTTTTTATGAATTTCCTAATTAAAAAAAATTACATTTTCAAGATTTTTGACCGACCGAAAACATTTTTATTAACAATAATAAAAAAAAAAAAATAAAATAAACACGAAAATGTATTATGCTTATAAATAGCTTTAAAACGTCATAATATATTGAAAATTTTAATGTGTATAGAAAATTTTTATATAAACATTTTCTGAAAATTTCATCTATTTACGGCCATTATTTCTTTTGTTATATTAAAAATAAATTAAATTTCCCTTGCGAAAAAATTTCCGTTTTTCCTTAATATTTTTTTGTTTTTCCCGACGCATTTAAAAACTATTGGGAATTTTTTACTTTTGACCTCCTAAAGTATCAACTAGATTCACTTTCCTATTAGATAAGATGCTGATGAAGAAATTCGGAGCATTTTTACTGCCCTAAAACATGATGACAGACACACAAAAAAAAAAAAAAACACAACACTGTAAAATCAAAACATTTATCGCCCCAGTTCCGCTCTGAGTCAAAAAAAAATAATACAATGCTGACTTTTAAATTTGTTATTTTACGATGATCATAATAAAATATAAAATAGGTAGGTATAATATGCCATTTAAATACATTAACGGAATAAAAATATTAGGCAATGGTTTATTTGACGGATTTTTAATCTTCGACGCATTTATTTATCATTTGTAACTTTGAACCATCTAAAATGTTTTTCTAAGAAATAGGTAATTATATTTCTGATAATTGCAATGTTTATTATACAAATCTACACATTATACATTCTTTTAATATTATAATAGTTGATACTATAGAGTATAGATCATAGTAGATCAGTAATAAAATATTAATGATGTGGTTTTATTATGATTCTACAAAATTTGGAAAATAATATTAATATTTAAATAACGAGTTCTGAATTTATATGTACTCTCTAAGGCAAGTATTGCAGAGAAAATCAAAAAATTGCATTTCAAAAACCGAACCTACTTGTGAATGGTATTGTATGTGAATTGCATTCAGTTATAATATAGTTTGTATAGAAAACACACAACGGTAAAATATATTAAGCCGCAAAATAAACAATAAAATATACATCGTTATAATTACAATTATATAATTGGTGGATGGTATATTTTACGTTTCAACTTTAATTTAATATTTTTACAGAGTTTCAGAAATATGGGACTTGTGATGCTATATTCTTGCTTATATATACATAACATTTAAGTTATTGACATAATATAGGCACACATATCTGATAGTGAGTGGCATTACATTTAAATATTATATGGTCATATTTGATTGACTGACTCGCGGTGGCTTTGAAGAAGTCGATCAGGTCATTCAAGTCATCCCATATTGGTTTTCAGGGAGCGATAAATTCGAAAAGGTTGGTCAAGTTGTTGCAAATGTTCCTGGTCGTTCTATATTAGTAAAGATGTTAATGTTTTACTGGTAGTCTGATACCGCACGTTTCAATAACAAACTGCTGTTTCTTGCTGACTTCTACTCTAAATTATTATCATGTTTATACACTTGATTGATATCATATCTGATAACAACATTTCAAATTTACTACTAAATAACTCACTTGAAAGTCGAGACTATCAATACCAATCAATCAATAATTACTATTTATATATACATATAAAGAAACATATATTATATATTATGTGAATTCTCTATTAAAATTATTGTTTTCTATAATGGTTTTAATAAATAACTAAACTCAACCTATGAGTTTTTAATTAAACTACTTTAGGTAGTTAAAAATCAACATACAAATTTTAAAATGCTCTAGTGGTAATATCGTTTTGATTTACTATTGTCTATGTACCGTGACTTATAAACATATCATTTTAAAGTATTGTAGGTTCCATTAAAAATTACTTAGAAAGTACAACGACCAATTTAACACATAATATCATAAAATATTATATAATGAGATTGACTGACGATTGCTTAATTGTTATATCCGTGATTTATAATACACGTGTAAGTTGTAGGTTCATAAAAATTAAAAAACTTATATGTTTAATACTAAATTTAGTTTAAATATAATACGTAAATCAACAACAGGTTATATAAATAAAGTATAATCATTTAAACTTATTTAATAATATTTAACAAAGTTAGAAGAAATAATTTTAAAATATTGAATTGAATTTTGAGTAAATTACATATTGTCACATAAAAGTGTTAACACAAGTTGCAACAAAAGTTGTAGTTGAGGAATATACTGGAGTGGATTGAAAAAGTTTGATAAATAATTGTGAAAATAAGTACTCTGGGAAATTCATAACCGAGTTCTTTACATTTTTGCATACATCCATTTTTCAGTTTTTCTGTTTGCAATACTTCCTAACTAATGTAAATTTTGTGCACATCTACAACCTACTTCTTAATGTTTGAATTCCTTTTTAATTTTTCTATCAAACTTAAGTTAGTTGACAAAATATGGTATTTATGTTGAATTTATATGGAAAATACAATAATATATTTTATATATCTTATATATTTTATATATGTCCCGTCAATAGATAGCGGATAATTTGTAGTGTCATACCGAATAAAACCGATAAAATATAATATTATTTTTATAATTTAATAACAGATCTGATGCAAATCGAATTCTATTATTCTGTACAAAATGGAACCTCAAATTAATGGTTAATTGTAAAAATTGGTTTTGCGACGAAACATTCTCATGTGCCCCTCAAATATTTCAACAACTTTATACTATTCACGCTGTTTATTATTCGAATATTATTTTTTCTGTGTATATTTTACTACCCGATAAAAAGGAAAATACATATAAACTAATGTTTCAAACTTTAAAATCATTAACACCTAATATAAACCCACTTAATATAATGATGGACTTCGAAAAATGGGCAATGAATGCTGTCAAATTTAAGTTTTCAATTGAATTTATAAATGAATATTTTTTTTCATTTATCACAATGTGCATAGTGTCACATTCAAGAAACTGAATTACAAAAAAAATATAGGGAAAATTCAGATTTTGCATTATACATACGATTGTTACCAGCTCTGGTGTATATATCAACAAATAAAGTTTTTGGTGCATTTGAGAAACTTTTAGAAACAGACTTTTATATTCAAAATGAGGAAACTTTGATGCTATTAATAGATTATTTTAAAGGCAATTATATTAGTTGCTTACACAGAAATGAAAAGAAAAGAGACCCTAATTTTTTAATAAATATATTGAACTGCTATTCTTTAGTGTCTATTGATTTATTTCGAACAAATAACTCCAAAAAAGGGTGGCACAATTGTTTGTCTGCAATGTTAAATTCCTCATCTAAAAATATCATCCAACAATATGGAAGTTTATAAATGCGTTATAAAAAGAGAAACAAGTAAACAGGATGAAAATAGAACAATATGTTATAGGGATGGAACCACCATCAAAAAAAAAAATTTAAGATTGGAGTGTTAAAATCAAAAAAAAAAATTGTTTAGATTATGATAATAAAACAATTGAAGATTACTTAGAGGTATAGGTATAATATTATCATAGTTGTCTAACTTATAAATATCGTAAAAATTTTATATTATACTTTTATTAGGTATTAATTGTGACTTGTAATATTTATTGCTATAATAATTTTTTTTAACAATTGTTTGGTAATTGAATTCTATACAGCGCTAAAAATTGTCCTACTATGAAAAGTTGTTCACAATCAATTCACAGGCTATCAATTGACCGCTATCAATTGTCGTGCTATCAATTATCTGTTATCTATTGACGTATGTCCATAAATTGTGTATGAGCTGCCCTTCAAAGACGAAATGAAAAAAACTAAATAAATAAATAAATAAAAAAATATAATTTATAAAATTATATTAAATTATTATATTTAATTAATGAATTTATTTATTTATTAATATAATAAATAATACTCTCAAATAAATCGTTCCTTTGTATCTATGTCAAATATTTATTATCTATAAACTTGTTAAATAAAATTTTATTGAAAATCAATATTTTTAAGTATAATGATGTATGTTCTGAATTTATAAAATATATATATTAATATAATTGGTGACAAGTAACTGCCACTTTATTATTATCATCGCTATAATTGTATAAATGTTCAATTAACTAACGTCTAAATATAGCCGTAAACAAATACTTATCCAAAATTTCAACTTATTATTTAATTTTATTATACATTATTTTGTGAACAAGTATAATATTTTAGAACTTTGGAATTATTTTAGACAATGATAATATTATATAATTTGATTCTTAATTCTTAATTTGAATAAAATATACTAGAATTACACAAAAATTGTATTTTTATGAGAGTTTTTAAAGGTTTGTATTGTGTATATAAACCTCAAAATTTAACTTATAGATTTTAAGCAGAGCAAGGAATGTATTGATTTTACGATAATATATTTTTTCTTTTTTTTTGTCTGTCATCAGGTTTTAGAGCAGTAAAAGTACTCCGATTTTCTTCATCAGCATCTTTTCTGGTAGGAATGGGAATTTAGATAGTATTTTGGAGGGTCAAAAGTAAGAAATTCCCAATAGTTTTTAAACACGTTGGGAAAAATAAAAAAAAAAAATAAGGAAAAAAGGGAATTTTTTCGCAAGGGAAATTTAATTTATTTTTATTTTTAATGTAACAAAAGAACTAATGAATATAAATGGATGAAATTTTCACAAAATATTTATATAAGAATTTTCTATACACAATAACATTTTCAATATATTTTGATGTTTTTGAGCTATTTATAGGCATAATAAAGTTTTGGGTTTTTTACTTTTTTTTATTATTATTAATAAAAAATTTTTCAATCGGTTAAAAAACTTAAAAATTTGATAAAACATTCTTCATAACTTGTAAAGTTAAGCGTAAGTTTCCAATAGTTTTTTACAAACGTCTAAAATTATACTTTCGACAAAATACGTAAAAATGACGAAAACTTACAGTTTTTTTTAATTAGGAAATTTATAAAAAAATTTTTTATTTAAATCTAAGATTTGAAAATTTATTACAAGATTTTCTGAAGTTTTTCTACCTTTCTAAAAAGAAAATAGTTATCGGAAAGTTAATCCAATTTTTTATGAGCGTTTGAAATTAGACATTGGATATTCACCTGTTTTCTCCATGAACGATTTTCTTATTTTGATATAATTCAAAAAAGAATAACCGTAGACATTTGAAAATTTCACTAAATGTTTAGATTACCATTTTCTATACACGAAAAAAATTTTAAAATATTTTGACAATTTTTGAGCTAATTGTAAGTTTAAGAAATTTTTGTTTTTTATCAATTTTTTTTCTTTAAATGTCGATAAAAAAATTTCGTCGTGTCAAATTTTTTGAAAATTTAATAAAAGATTTTTCATAAGTTGTTAAAAGAGTAGATCAAAAATAATAAAAATATTTAAGCACAATTTTTTTTATAAGCATTTAAATTTAATTAGTATTAAAAAAATAATCTTTTATAGACATTTTAAGTTCAAATTTCGACGAAATTAGATATATTTAAATGAAGAATAACAATGTTATTTATTCCGTTGTAATTTAAAAATATTTTTTGAGGGTTCATGAAACTTTTAAGGTATATTATTATATTTTATACACTTAATTAATTTTTCAAATGTTTTCTGCAAAAATGAATTTAACTTGCTGTATTATTAATAGTAATTAATTAAATTATTTTAATAGCAATATCTTAAAATAGGTACTCTTAGTTATGTAGGCTGACAGACCGTCTTCGTTCAGAATGGTTTTTCGTAGTCAATAACACATATCATTAAATGCAAATTTAACACGTCCATAAAAGTGACCCACTCAGTATCTACTGTACAGCAGAGTGGTACCCGCTTGCCCACACCTTTTTTTTTATTGTTTATGAGTTACTATATGAAATAATAAAAATGTTTGGATTTTCAACCTTAATTGTAGTTTCTGTAGTTAGCAAAATTTAGGTCATAAAAATGACTCGTACTTTTCTTAATAATCAGGAAAAATTAAAATAAAATTAAGGAAAAACTGTTATTTTTACGCAAAATCTTCTTTTGACAAAATTGATTTTTTTTTTTATCATAAAAAGTCTGTTTTTCTAGACTATTGATTTCATTTTTAAAATATTTTATTTTTGACATTTTTTTAGTTTTTTACGATTTAGGTATGTATGATAAAATGTTTGAGTTAAAGGTTCCTCATAAATGCGGTTTACTGAAAATTAGAAAAAAAAGTTTTTATGATCGTTTAAAGTTAAAATTTTGACGACATTGGATATTCAAACATATTTCTCATCAAACGATTTTTGTTATTGTTTAATAAATAATAATCATATAAACTTTAAATAATTCTTAAATTAAAATTTACTGAAGACAATACAATTTTCAAAATATTCAGACTAATTTTATGCTATTTATAAGCGGAAGTTGTAGTTTTAAAATTGTTTTGTTTTTCAAGTGTTTAAAGCATTTTTAGGCTCAGCCTAAAGTCTTGAGAATTTAATATAAGATCTCTGCGGTACACGAGTTGCTCTTAAATAAATTTAAATTTTTTTTAAAATATAAGAGCATATTGAGATTATATAATTAGCTAAAAAAATCGTATCGCCAAGTGGTATTTTATTTGGGGTATTAAAGGCCAATAAAATGATTATAATATTACATCAATATAATAAATGCACAATATGTATACAATATTCTAATTTCATCCAAAACGATATTAAAATATATATTTTTATTATATTCTAGCTATACTATTAAGCAATAATAATAATAACAATAATATTATATAATTATAACACATATATGCTATTATCACCATATTGTTAATTCTGAGGTTAAATATTATTTCTATTTCAGGACAACTTTACTATTTTATGGCACATTGAATATTATTATTATCTAGGGCATTGCGAAAGGATAATCGAAATATCCAAGAGGAGGTCGGCTGGATTTGGCTGCAGCGGGCTACGGCGTGGCGGTGGTACCAGGAATTGCGGCTGCGGTTTCGCACGGCGCAATATTATATTTTAAACACGGTCGTTGTCCGGCGGCGGCGCCGTCAGTGGCAGCAGCTGGAGCCGATGTAATGGCGAATAGTTAATGTATTGTTCCGAGAAAATCTATTTTAATTGAACAATTGAATCGACTCCATCTTCCTCCCCCGTAACAAAAAAAAAAAAAAAATCTTATCTAGAGACACAGAACTCAATATTATAATAAAGTGAAAAAAATAATTAACCGTCGCAATTTAATATTTTAATATATGTTGTACAATATTGTTTTATTCTACTATCACAGTCTGCGTACAATCTATAATTCAGGGGTCTCCAAACATTTTTATCCGAATAATATCAAAAGTTCTTAGCGGGCCAAAAGTGTAGGGACATATATTTTTTATTTCATGAAAACATAATAAAATATATTAAAATATTTTTGATCCATACCTAATTTTACATAAAAATATACTTACAGACTACAGTGTATTAAATATTTTATAAAATAATTTCTATTATATATGACAGATGTACTTAAATATAGTATGAATCTTGATAGTTATTCATATAATATCGTTTAATTTATATTAATGTGAAATATGAAATTTATGTTTTTCTGTTAATATCTTATCCAATTGAGATTGTAATTCAGTGGAATATTTCCTATAGCTGAGGTAGGGGGAGGCGAATTTCAAATCCACAAAAGCAATGAGGTTCAACCCCTTTCTTTAATTATTTTAGAAATTTATTACTGTAATCGGCACGAAAAACGTACAAATTTTTTTGGCATTAATTTCTAAAAATGTTACAATTATTATTATACACATGCGAAAAATTACGACGGTTTATAGAAACAAGGCATAAAGCTACTGTTGGGCTGTTGGGCTTCTCTTATTTTGATTTCAAGCCTTCGACACAATCAGGGCATCAATCTGTAGATTGTACCTATATATTCTTAAGTATTAAGTTGTAGGAAATATTGTATTACTGCGATAAAATCGAAGGGGGACAATCCACAATTACCCCTCTCCTTCTCCTGCTATCCGCTACTAAGTTGTATGTTACTGGTTTCAATTTTTAAAATTGACTCCAAATGTTTATCAGATTTGACTGATCTGTTTTGATTTGATGTATTTCATTTTAGAAAAAGTTTGTTCACACAAATAGATTTTAAGCCCATGCAGTGGCACCGAACTACAAAAAATCACTATGATGGCGGCTATCAAATTTTAATCTCATCTACCAGTTGTTTATCACAAAATAAATGAGTATAAAATCAATATATTCCTCACTATAACGTTCAGCATTTAGAATTTATAATCTAACCTATATTATACACATAGACTATTCAATACCGAGTTATATGACACCTACCCACCCACCATATAATTCACTATGACAGTCGCCATAATTGGGTATAGAGGTCAGCGCCACTGGTTGTATAGCATATTATACAGATATACATTCAATTGCAAAAAATGTTTTATTTCTTCTTGTTTCTGGAAGAAATTTATAAAAATCAACTAAAGTCTCGTCGTGATATTTGATTTTAAGACTTTAGATTCATCGTTCTTTAGGTGGGCTGATTAATACTTATCCGCAGGATGTAGTTTGGAGACCTCTAGTCTATTTTATTATGATGTACAACTGTAGACTATAATATTGCCAAAATCCAATAAATACTCACCGATACCATCCTCACGCGGGTATGTATAGCAATTTTTTTATCATAGATCTCGTGCATCAGAAAAGGTTTAAGTTTTGTACAATATATGATTATAATCACATTTTCTGATCGAATCTATAGTTTAGGACCCACTCAAATGCTTTGTTTTTTTTCCTGAAACCCTTGTGCTTGAACGATGGCGCAAAATAAAATTCGATGTGAAAATCATTTTAGTTTTTAAGTTTTAATAATACACGTAAAAATGTACCTACCATGTATATCTTGCAAATACCGTATTTTTGGAGTTGTTTTTAACTACACACTGGGTATGAAAAACAATATTTTACTTCCAATTATATAATTATAAACCGGACAAAGTCGCTTTGTTCTGTGGGCAGTTTAAATTTTTAACCAAAAATTTCCATCGAGTTGTTATGCAATACAAAACCTGCACCTCGGGCATGTAACAGTAAAAACAATAAAATAATGTTATTTTGATTTGAATTTCCAGTGCTGTAAAGAAATTAGTACAAACAGTATACTATTTTTACACGATTTTCGCGCGTAACTAAAAAACTAATAATCTCCGCATAATTGTGTTTTGCGCCATCAAACTTCGATGGGTCCTATATATACGCTCTTTAGACGTATGCACAGTAAACCTTATATTTTCTACAAAGTAATTTTATGTACCTATTTATATAGTGTAATAAACGGATTAGACCCTTTGGTGGTACATACGTAATATAATAAAATTTACCTACCTCTGATTATTGATTGCTTTTTGAAGAAAAAAAATGTATGTAGAACATATAATAATATCCGCCTATATTTGATGGGTGACCTATACATAAGTAAGCATAGAAATTGCAACGTTAGAGCGTGAATATGCGTGTTAATTATATTGTACCGACGACGTGAATGGTGACATGTAATTGGAAATAGTCGAATGTATAAATTACAGGTGCATATTGTCACGCAATAGATTCGTGTTATTACATTTGAATGAACTGACCTCCAGGATACCATGTAGTTGTACTGCCGCGCACGTCATAATTTTCGTTTACGCTGTCCTGATTGACAAATCAAATTACTTAGTAGTATACACTATATAGTCAGTACCTACCGTATACTAAAAAAAAACGCGTTAATAGAATTTTAAATTTTTAAAAATTTTTATTTTAAACTTTTTTATTTTTTTTTTTTACCTGAGAATTAAGTTATCTGCGTAGAATAAATTTGATATGCATATGAAAGGTGTGTGAACAGGGGCTTAGCCCTCATCCCTTTGGATGTGTTGTATGCAAGGTGATCCATTTAACGTAAGACAATCATTAGTTCAAAAAGTATTTATGTTTTTGGAAATATTTTTGTTACATAGTATGAAGTCGTTACAAAACAGCATTTTTTTTAACCTTATTATTTTTTAAGTTTTTTACTTTTTTTAATTACAACATACAGTTTTAATTTTATAATCCAAAGCAGAATATTTTACTGAGTATTTTGATACATGAAAATTGAATTTTAGACGAGTTGTTTTTGAGTTATAAATATTTGAAGTTTAGATGAGCAGAGTAGTGGACCAACATTTTATGGAGTACCCCCATACCACCCCACACTGCTTATCTAAAATTCAAATACTTATAACTCATAAACTACTCGTCCATAATTCGATTTTTGTGTATCAAAATATTCAGAAAAATATTCTGCTTTGGATTATAAAATTAAAACTGTATGTTGTAATTCAAAAAAGTAAAAAACTTTAAAAATAATAAGGTTAAAAAATATTTAAAAAATAATTTTTTTGAAAAATGTTGTTTTGTAACGACTTATTATCATATAATAAAAATATTATCAAAAGCGTAAATACTTTTTAAAATATCGAGTGTCTTACGTTAAATGGATCACATTGTATTATAAGCATAATATATATAATGCGTATGTTAATATAATATGTTATTCTTATTAACAAGGTTTATTTTTGTTATTTTCAAATTTTTTATGATTTTTCAATAATATCATCTAATCCTAATAATTAATACGTAAATATTAAAATTATATTTGTAGTATTAATAAAAAAAAAAAACATTTTCTGAAAACTGAGCGTTTAATATTGTTATTGAAATTTTTTACCGAATGATTTTAATTTTATTTAAATTAAACATTTTAGCAGTTTGTATGTATCTAACCCTCATTATGAACATGAAAACGAATAGGTATTTTAAAACGAAAACACATTAATAATTTAAAATAATTCATCATATTAGAGCTGTGTTTAGATTCTTATTTAAAGAAGGCGAAAACTTTAAGTGAAGACATAAATAAAGACATACAATGTAGGTAGAAAGAAATTAATTATAAAAGTGTAAATAAAATACATTTTTATTTTTGTATTATCTTATAGATTAAAATACAAATACGCAACACTTGTTATAATTTATTTCTGAAGTGTTCAATATACTAAAACTTAAAATTTAAATATTTATAGTTTAAAATCATTTTAAATTCAAAGCATAATATTCCATTAATGATTAATTCATTGTGTTGCAAATTGCAATTAAAGGTAATAAGTAGTAATTATAAAATAAGTCAGATACTTTAATTTGAGTACTAATTTTGCAATAGATGTATAAATAATACAATAAATCAAATTATTTGAGCTCGGAATTACCTAATACATCATATAAAAGTTATATACAGTCTAAAAATAATAAAATTTTTACTGAATAAAATAACTAAATAAAAGGCAATGCGTCTAAATATTAAGTAAGTACAAATGTTAGGCTTCTATAAATTTATTTACTTTTAAATGCAAAAAATTTTCGAAAATGACGAATAAATATTAAAAAACACACTACATTGATTAATTGTAAAACTTTAATTAGGTGGTAAAATTGTGAATAGAAGTATTGTTTTCCTGATAAATTGTTTATGTAATTTTGAAGAAGATAATGGGCCCTACAATTCATGTGAGATATCGTGAGTTCACAATTTGCAATAAGATATTTAAAATATTAGATTAAAGTAAGTATGAGTTCTAAAAATTAATTGAGTTTTTTATTGATTACAATTTGTTTATATAATGTTTATCTTGTATCAATTAAATACCTATACCAAGTTTTTTTTTAATAATCGATTAAATGATACAATATTAAGTTATGAGGTGAAATAATTACAATATTATATTAATATTGATCTACTCACAAATAAAATCCATGTATTTATAATATACATTAATATAATGTATCCTAAACTCCTAACGATTGGATTGTTTATAATCTGTCTGCGTATTGAATCTTATACTTTTCTTTATACACAAATATACATGTACAATTTATAATTTGAAAATGGATTAATAAATATATTCGAAAATCATAATAGCATAATTTTATTGAAAAAAAAAAATGTATAAATCGAATCAACGATATAATATATAATTTGTTTCTAAACTTGAATACTTATCTATACTATTTACATGTTATAATAATATATAGTTAAATTAATAAAAATGTCTTTATTACCTATATGTTTTATTATTTTATCAAGATTAATATTTTAGTACATAACGACCGACTGATATCCTCGTTACTATATAGTTATCACTATTACCACCATCCTCATTTAATTGATTGTTTGAAGATCAATAGTTCTAAGTTCTATACAGAATAGGAGGTACT
>JACXSJ010004488.1:0-12895 GCA_014851325.1 Pentalonia nigronervosa
AAATCTCCCTGTAAAATGTAATACGGTAAATATTTTTGTGTAAGGGGGAAATGTGTGGACAACGACTGTGTAATCTCCCTGTGATGTGTAATACGGTAAAATCAGTGGTCTTCAAGGGGAACATTCCCCCTTGAGCTTCATGAAATTACCGCGTAAAAAAAACGAAATGACTGTGAACATACAAATTTATACTACTTGCTGAAGATGAAATTGCAGATCTTAAAGTTGGTTATGATGATGACGATGATGAAGATGATGAATATGATAATGAAAGCGAAGAAGAAAAGCCTAAGTTTAAGAGAGCTTTCAAAAATGGTAAAAATCACCCTAATAAAGGCAAAAATGGTTTAAAATTTAAAGGTGGAAAAATACAAAAAATATGTACCTATAGTTTGTAATTTAAATCTTTATATTTTTGACTTTTTTTATGATTTCAACTTTGTAATTGTATAAATTTACAAATACTTAATTATAATAAATAATACTATTTATGATGACATATAATTTTTTAATTTTTTTAATCAGTTTCTAAATAGTTTAATATATTTTTTAATGTATACATAGTATTTATAAGGATATATTGAGTAGATGTGTTTATAGTTTTATCCAAAAAATATTGTAAGTTGGTGTAACTAAGCAGTTTATTAGTTATCTGAGGGTAGACTCAAATTCAGGTGCTTGGATTGTATAAAGGTATACCCTTCACTTTTAACAAGTTTTATACTTATTGATGTTTAGTAATATTTAAAAAAAAATGTAGTCATCTGAAGAAGATAAACATTTTTTTAAGAACCTGTTTTTAATGTGTTTAATATTAAATAGATAAAGGTGGCTAAAATCTATTTTTAAATATAATAACCATCTAATCTGTTATTAATGTTAACATTAGAAACTGTGTCACTACAAGTTGACTGGTACATGCGCGTTTCTAATTCATACTGATAATTTATCCTAGGAAAGGACAGGTATAGCTCCGATAAAATATTGTTTCAATTGATCATTAGCTGATTGTGATTTGACCATGACGTGAGCGTTATCGGTAATGTAGACATGCCAATTTAAAATTAGTTAAATAATATTTGACCAAACCGAGACTGTAGCGTGACCGGACCGTTGCGTTACCTATAATGTGAATAGTCCCTAAAACTAAGGTCAGAGACCATCGTACAGATATCCATCGCGGATACTATAGCCGAAAATAAAAGTATATTTATTCACAAACAACAAATTATGAAATACGCGATATCAACTGTTAATAAAGGTAAAACAATAGTTAGTATGTTAAATATTTCAGAGGAATCAGAAAACATTATTAAAGACGATTTAAATAAAATATTCTACGATAACGAATATGAAATTTACTTAATAAAAACAAAAAATAAAAATTATAATGAATGAATATCTCGATTAAAACAAATAATAAAAACCGACTACACGGATATTCATGAAAAGCAATCTTTTTATAATATATGTGAAAAATATAATAACGTGTTTCACGTGGAAGGAGATATTATAATCTATACTAATGTGGTGACGCATGTAATAAAATTGAAACAAGACCAACCACCAATTTATCGTAGGCCATATAGGCTTCCTCACACGCAACAGGGCGAGATTAATTCACAAATTAAAAAAATGGAAGATAATGATATAATTGAAAGTTCAATAAATCCATGGAATTCAGCACTTTTATTAGTACGGAAAAAATCCGATAACTCCGGTAAACAAAAATTCAAAGTAGTGGTAGACTTCAGAGCACTTAATGAGGTCATCTTAAACGAATTTCATCCGCTTCCGAATATTACCGAAATATTAGATCAATTAGAACAATGTCAATTATTCTCTGTACTCGATCTTTCTAACGTATTCTATCAAATTAAATTGGCATAGAACCACGCGAATTAACAGCTTTTTCAATCAGTTAAGGTCACTGGCATTTCAAAAGAATGATTATGGGTATGAAAACTTCACCCGTGACTTTTCAATGATTAATGAATTTTGTATTAGCAGGATTAATGGAAATAAAATATTTAGTGTATTTAGACGATATAATAGTATATGGTAAAAATCTGTATGATCATAACAAAAGTTAATAGACGTTTTTGAACGATTACAAACTAAAAATTTGAAATTGCAACCAGATAAATGTGATTTTTTAAAACGTGAATGTATATATTTAGGATACGTGATTTCGGAACACGGAATAAAACCCGATGAAAGCAAAATAAAATCTATTTTGCGATTTCCTGAACCAACCAACGTAAAGAACATAAAATCTTTTCTTGGACTTAGTGGATATTACAGAAAATTTATACAAGGATATAACTTAATTGCTAAACTCATAACTAATATTTATAAAAAAGACATTAAATTTACATGGAGTGACAAATATCAGGTATTGTTCGATAAATTAAAAGCAGCTCTATATTCTGAACCAATATTAAGTATATAGAATTCGCTAAAACTTTCATACTAACAACGGACGCGAGTAATAAAGCATTAGGATCAATACTGTCTCAAGGGGAAATAGGTAGCGATTTATCGATTTCTTACGCATCGCGAACGTTAAATAAAAGTGAAAATAATTATTCTACCACCGAGTTAGAATGTCTAGCTATAATTTTTGGCTTAAAACAATTTAGGCCATATTTATATGGAAGGAAATTTATAATACTTAGTGGTCATCGACCTTGAACACGAATTTTTAACTTAAAAAATAATATATAATAAAATATAAGAAATTTCTTTATAATTTATTTTATAACTAGGAAACACATGTTTGTAAAACCATATTTTTAAGTGATAATATTTTTATCAAATTTTTAAATAATATACTATTCACGATAATTTTAAAATTAATATTGCTCGTAAGATTATTTTTTACGATTAAACTTTAACTAATTTATTATTGTTATTTTTGTAAGGGAATTCCTTGATATGATAGATCATGAACACGCTCCAGATGTAGCCGGATTAGAATCAAAGAAGGTATTAGAACAAATAAAAAAAGCTAGTGATTCTACGAAGACAACAAGAAATATTATTAGCGGGGCATTTTCTTAGTCATCTATACAAATTGCAGCTACGTTACTTTCAACTGTTACGCTTAGTCGGATAATTCAACGTAATCGAAATTGAAATATTATAACTCCAACCAACCCTGTGACTATTAATTCTCTAATAATACCTAATAAATACACATTAACCTTAAGTAATTTACTTTTTTTTTCTATATGACTGTAAAAATAATGAAAATTGAGATTTTAATAGAATATTGATATTCACAAAAAATGAATATTTAAATATGCTGAAATACTCCGAAATATTGTTTAAATCTGTACTCAGTATATTGAATCAACTATATACTATTCACGGTAGCATTGACTGCACTATATATCCACTTACATATATATATATATATATATATATATATATATATATATATATATATATATATATATATATATATTAATGTGTAATAAAAACGAAAATAGTTATTCCGAAGTACTAACTCAAATTAATATACTCAAACCAAATTTATAACCAAAAGTTATTATGATAGATTTCAAACAGGCATATATAAAATCATTTAAAGAATTATACACTGATGTTAAAATACATGGATAATTTTTTCATTTTACCCAGTGCTTATGGTGAAAATTGCAATCGTGTGGATTACAGAATAGGTATTCCACAGACATAATGTTATCCCACGAAATAAATAAAAATTATTGACTCTTATCTTTGTACCTGTTGATAATGTTATTTTTGCATTTCAAGAACTAATTAACTCCAACTACTACGTAGAAAATGAAGAAGATTTACAAACAGTTGTTGATTATTTTGAGGCATGTGGATAGGGAGACCAACACATAGTGGTAGGCGTAGGCCACTTACTTTTCCAATTAAAATATGGAATATGTTCGATGCTGTAAAACAAGGCTCCACCAGGACAAATAATGTAGTAGAAGAATGGCACAGAGCGTTTAATATTGCACTGGCAGTTAACCATGTAACGTTGTGGAAATTCATAAATATGTTAAAGCGAGAACAATGTCTGCAAAAAGTCAAAATAGAACAACAGCTAATGTACTTCAAAAAAAAAAAAAAAAAAAGGCGAAAGTATAAAAATTTGTATGAGCGGTTAGTTGCTGTTGTAAAAGGATATGATGAAACTAATAACAATAAATATTTAAAATCAATAGCGCAAAAATATATCGTACAAGTGCGTAATGTAGTAAATGCACACTCAGCCAGTTGACGTTTAGCTTTGTTAATTCAAAAATTTGAATGAATTGACTTATTGTGAAATTTAATGGTAGTAATATTTGTGTTTGTATGGCAATTATAAATATATTATTAAACATTGCATTTTAAAAATGCTTATAACTTTAAAAATTGAGCTATCGCAAAAAACCCGATTTACAGACACAGATAATATTCTCACCATTAGTCTTCATTATAAATCAATTCACTAATTTTTAAACTAATGTAGCACATTTAGATGTGAACTGCTAAATGTAAATTGAACATGTTACGCACTTGTAGACCTAGACTATATCAACGCCGTAACAATAAGAGTGAAAATAAAATACGATAAATACCTAATAACTTAAATACCTACCTAATAAATTGAGGAACATGGAGATATATTTCAGAGAAAGAATCCACAAGCTGATTTATTCTAAAATCAGTTACGATTGTTTGCTTGTGGCTAGATGTCGTGAATATATTTGCTACTATTTATTTTATGTTTATTTGTATTTTAAAATTAATAAAAAAGAAATTATACTAAATAGAAATTAAATTGTTAGTAAACAGTGTAAATGTTTTGTCGGTTAAAGACTTAAAGTAGAAATACCTCCAATTTCAAATCGCTTTTATAGCAATGTTCAAGTATTAAACTAATTACATCAAATATTTTAATTCCATATTTTAAACAAACACCATTTAAATAAACAAATAAAACTAAACGTGCTAAGGAATCAACAAAAGGATTGTTGAAATTTGTACTAAAAGATTTAGAAACAATATATAAAATACTTATAATACTTTTATATAGTACTCAGTTAAATTTAATAACAATTTTTCGTAATTTATTCGTTTTATTTTATTTATAAAATTGTGCCACATCTAGAATACCATCAGAGTGGAATTGTGTTTATTATTAGTAATAATATCATTAGTAATATTATTTACTTTAAAAATTTGATACCAGCCTGTGGGCGGCCGCATCGACGTTTGGTGAGGTGGTGTGAATAGAGTGGCGAGGGAGGAAACAAGTTCAATGAAGACGCACTTTTAAGGTGGTTATGAATTGGAGTTTTATTGTTTCGTGTTTAGTACGGTATTACTTAATGACACAATAATAACAGTTGAAAATACAAGCGCTTACTTGGTGTCCTCGCGGATCGTGGAAATGCAACAATAACAAAACACAGCAAAAGCTTCGACGGCCGAGAGGAACAGACTGCTAGCCAGTCTATTTTTCTCCATAATCGGTTGCGCCGGGCAGCTAGCAACGGTCCGCCGCGTGGGGCGCGTGCGGTTGTCGTTTCGTCGTCCGCTGGCGGTTGACCCAAAAAGTCTAGGCCGCGGTCGTTCGCGTCCAGGCCGTTTGTATTCAAACGGTCGGTGTGCGGGCCCGCGTCAAATTGTTAAAAATTACAAATGTTTACATTTCATTAGCGTTATGGGAAAAATGACTATGTATTAAAAGCAACAAAGTGCAAAACATGTCTAAATATTTTATTTTGTCCTTACTAATAAACCAAAAAATTGTCCAATTAATACAATTAATAGTTTCTTATCAAAGTAGTATAGATTTGTATAAAATGATGTATCCTATATCATTGTTTCTCAATAATATTTTTGTTTCGATTTTGTAATTGTCTTAGTTATTCCAAAAATAACTATTAAGTTAATTAGCATATTTTTATTTCATTGCTTGTAATATAAAATATTGTTCCTTTCGCAGCATTTCCATGATTTTTTTTTTTAAATATTTCCTGTTCTAATCCTTCAAGTGTTTTTAAAATGTATGAACAGAATTCATCTTTAGCTTATTGAATTTCTAAGACCTATATATATATATATATCTTCTGTTGTGTATCAGTCAGAGGACGACTTTTGAGATGGATGTAGGAGTTTGTAGTTGTGGATTTAAATAAATGATATGACTGTTTTATTATTTCAATGAGTTGTTTTATTAAAATCAGTATTTAGACTGGCGTGAAGGTGCTCGTTGTAGCCCGGGAATATCACGTCTGAATTGATGCCGATTCGGGCTTCCTTATATATTGGCTACTCCTCCTATTGGTACCTACGTTGTCCTAGCAAGATAGCATTGATCTCATTCGTTTTATTGTGTATGTATGTGCTAGTTCCTGGAAATTCCATTGACCCACACTTTGTTCTTGAGTTACGATTACCGACCGGACACGACTAGTCCATACATTATCCTAGTTTTTCATAATTTTTATTAATATATTATAATATCATAAACCGCTTGTCCAAAATAATATTATATTATTTAATTCACATGTCTTAATTTATTTAGATAATTTCTCGGAATCGCTGGTCGTTCGAGACCGCCTTTTATTATCAAACTTTATATTCGTGATTCGGGTATAATTGGCTCGTTGCTAGTTGATCACGCCCTAGCGTAATCCTGAGCGCGTTTTCTACTATTGAATTTATTTCTCGCCCGTCTTAGGTGCACAATTTCTCTGGTCCTATTCACAGAATTTCTTATGTTAATCTCCTAGATATTTTTATGGTCGGTATAGTTTAGTCTTTTCCCAAAGCGTCTATGGTTTAGTAATTATTTTTATTGTGGTTTGTGTTGAAACGTACATAGTTCCCATTTACCCTCGAGGCCATTGCTGATTTATTAGTAATTATAAAAGTTATGTAAGTTATGTATCGCCAGGTACATAGCACAATTATGAATAATTCCTAACATTGATTATCCTCCGATTATCATAAGACTCTCAGTTTAACATGGCAGCATGATATTGATATGGTCCAATCAGAGGACGAGCTTGTGAATGGACGAAAAGGAGCTTTGAAGTCGCGGTGTTGAAATAAATTGTAAAAACTGTTTAATATTCTGATGACTGGTTTATTGTAATTTAGAAAAATTTATTCTGTGCCGGCATGGATCTCTGATTTCTGTGTTTCTCAGAAATGATTTTTTATAGTCGATTTTGTCTTTTCCAGCGTGCTTGTGGTTTAGTTATTATTCATATAGTGGTTGCGTTGAAACGTATATTGTTCCCCCTTACCCTCGAGGTCATTGCTGCGTTAAATTCGACATAAAAGTTATGTAACGCCAGGTACATAGCAATATATTATTATATTTTACATTTGCGATGTTTTTTTACGTAATTTTACATGTGCAATATGTGTTTCAATTTAAATTCATATTCTACATACACCAACATACCTCAAGGGTTGAGCTGCTTTCACATTGTCTGCGATCCGGTGCAGTCGGATTGCCTACGTAGCTGACGAGTTTCACTTAAAGATGACTGACTTGGTAGACACTCAAACACAGACATTGACTTTACACTTTTTTACATGGGGAACAGAACAGGATATGCTACGGGAAACCGTATTCAGCCCGGTTAGGTATCATTAAACATATCATGATGGATAGCTAGACGCCAAGCTTTGCTCTAACCTAACCTGCTCTGCATTCAAAAACACATTTCCGCCACCGTCAAATCACCAGCCAAACCGTTAAAATCACTGGGACAAAACCATTCATTAATATTCCATTAAATTATGTTCATATTGTTTTAAGTTTTTTTTTTGTTAAATACTATGGTTAATAGTAAAGATTAGGAAGTTCGGTTTTTGTCCTGAAGAGGTAGAATTTGAAATAATAGATTAGAAAGTTTGGTTAGCTATGTTTTCATTGAATGATCATTGATGTAAAGGCAGATTTTTTTTATTGTTTTAAAGACTAATGGGATATTCGTATCAATGTCTTCGCATAGCGTGTGTATATTTATTTGTTTGTTTCCAAAATTTTCTAATAAGTATTTAAATTATAAATAAGTGATTGAGCTATTGTTTTCTGTACTAGAGAAAAATGGTATCATAGATTATAAGGTGCTATCCAAATTTTCTATCCCAAGCTTGATAGATGAATTTGAGCGGGTGAGTACTTTTGGTTTTTTATTAATTGGTTGTTAAACAGATATAGGAGAGGAGGGTAATTTTTGCGAAGTTATATCTGATAGAGATCTTTTGTTTTGGTCTTGAGGACTATTGTTTAATATGTTTTCATCTTGGTTAATAGTATAAGGTAAGTTTGTTGGATTATCTTTTATAGATGTGATATGTTGTTGTATTGATTCAAGGTTTATTGGAGCTGAAAGTTTAGCGGAGACGAAATTTTATCTATTCAGTCTTTTTAGGTTTTTTGAAATTCTTCTATAAATTATGGACTTTTGAGAAGATGAATATTCTCTAATAATGCAGAATTTTGTTTTTCGAAAGATGTGGGCTGATGTGTTTAATTATTCTAGTGGTTGGGTGGCTGAGAAATATTTTGGCTGTTTATTGCATTTTTATTGTAGCACATGGATGTATGCCCTATCGACTTGCACGTATAACAGGTGAGAGTGTCGTCAGTAAATAATCTGAAGATTGTTTCATTTATATTCATTTAGTAACGAACCGGGGAGTTTCGGTGTTTGCGCCGCAACCGCTCCTGCCTTGAGGTGGGCGCCTGCGACTTGCACCTAAATGGAGAACTTAACGAATGCAACTATATTTAGGTACAAGTTAAATATATTGACGGATAAATAAGTGAAAACAATGTTTCACTGGAGGTGATCAGCCACCAGTAGAATAATATAAAATAGCAAAATAACAATATTAAAACAATAGATATATAAATATATATATATATATATATATATATATATGTGTGTATACATATATGGCAAACTGTCGTTTACAATAAACAACGGGAACAATCACGAGGTTTCTACGTCGAACTGACGGAACGCTGAGCTGCTTGAAATGAATCCGACAATCACGAGGTTTCTACGTCGAACTGACGGAACGCTGACGGAACGCTGAGCTGCTTGAGATGAATCCGACAATCACGAGGTTTCTACGTCGAACTGACGGAACGCTGAGCTGCTTGAGAAATGAATCCGACCAAAAGGAAAAAGAGGCTAGGCACACGAGCGGTGCGTGAATTGTATTGTATAGAAAAAACCAAGGAAAAACGGCACGTCCGCGAACGATCTGGATTAAGGGGGAGAGGAGGAAGCGTCCTCACCCAGTCTGACCAACGTGATCTTGCCGGGTCAGCAGGGTGGTCACGATTAATCGGGGCACAAACATACTCCCCCTTGGGATACACAGGGCGTATCACAACTTGATGTCGAGCTGAACGGTATGATGACGGAGCGGCGATCGGCAGAGCCGGAACTGGAACGGGACCGATTGGTTTGGAGAACGAAGCTGACCTTGCTGCCATTGGGCCGGAGCTGTTGAAACGACGAATGAGCTTATCTGGTCTTCGGGGGGAAATACATTTTTTTTTTTAATAACGAGCAGTTACCATAAGTACAATTGATTACAAAAGAATATAGGAGATGACCTTATAATGTAAAAAAAGAAAACATAAATACATAATATATCATACATACTAACTGTCGTAAGTCATCCGTTTAGGCGAAGTCACCCAAAACTACCCACTGCAACAGCGGCTGGGCGGTAGCACTTCACAGTAGTACAATTATTGTCATACAAGCAAGGATCATGGGAAGAGGATACTAATTTATGTAGATCTTACAACTAGTATTGTATATATATATATACATAATTAACGATTAATATACTAACTTAAAACAAAGAATAATAAAATATAACAAGGAAAGTTAAAATGTAGTGGCTCATTACTCAGTAGGGAGAGGAACTACCTTAACTACCGGTCTGGTAACAAGTCCTTGATTGGTAACTAACTTGACAACCCGAACTACTCCATCTGAGCCTGGGAGGAGTTCTTGAACTCGGCCTAAACTCCACACTAGTGGGGAGGACTGATTATCCTTAATAACTACTAAATTCCCTATCTTTACATTATCTTGGTCCTTGGCCCAACGACCCTTTACCTGTAAGGTGTTAAGATACTCATGAGACCATCTGTACCAGAAGGTTTGAAACATTTGCTGGAGGAGCTTCCAACGACATCTAAAACTCAACGAACTATCAAGAACCTTAGCTTCGGGTACCGCACACAACGGTCTACCTATCAAAAAATGGCCGGGTGTAAGACACTCTAAATCATTAGGATCATTTGACGAAGGGGTAAGAGGCCTAGAATTAAGAGCAGATTCTACCCTACATAACACAGTTGACAATTCCTCCGAGGTCAACACTTGGTTTCCCACAATTCGCAATAAAAGGTGTTTAGTCGAACGGACCGCAGCCTCCCAAAGTCCTCCGAAGTGAGGAGCACTCGGAGGGTTAAACTGCCAATCACAAGTGAACGTTGAACTGAGCTGTTCTTGAGTTTTAGGATTATTGGCTAGATCAAACAGCTTCTTGGAAGCACCCACGAAATTTGTACCACAATCAGAATACACTGACGAAGGCAATCCTCTGCGCGCTACAAACCGATTGAAAGTCGCCAGAAAGGCTTCGGTCGTCAAATCAGACACGAGCTCAAGGTGAACGGCCTTGACACTCATACACACAAACACGGCAATATAGACCTTATATTGTCGTGCCTTGCGCAAGCTCGTTTCTTTCATGAGCAATGGCCCGGCATAGTCGATGCCTACTCGAGCGAAAGGAGGCCTTGGTTGGACTCAAAATTCCGGAAAATCGGTCATGATGGGCTGTGGGTTGCGAGCTGCTAACCTCACGCAAATCGTGCATTCGCTGATTACACGACGAATAAGGTGACGCTCACCCACGATCCAAAATTGTCTACAAATCATAGCGGACATGAGACGAGGGCCTGCGTGGCATGCATATAAATGCCAATGCCTAGCTATCAATAGTGATAAGTGTGACAGCTTTGACAATAAAATAGGAAATTTGCGACGATCTGTCAGCAGGGAATGACGTAACCTTCCACCAACTCGAATGATTCCTGCATTGTCAATGAACGGAGACAGACGCGCCAAATATCGCGAAGAAACGGGTCGATTGGATAATAATTTCTGACGTAAAGGCTGTAGAAATAATGCTTGAGAACGTTTGACGACAACCATAAGTGCATTATTATATTCCTGTAAATCAAAAGAACCTTTGATTGATGATTTATCGCGACAGCGACGAATAAAATAACGTAAACGTATAATGGTGCGAAGCATTCGGTTGAATGACGAGAACCTGTTGTAAAACTCTGCCTGCTCCCCCGTAACTTTCACCACATGACACAGCGGACCCATGACTTCGGGAAGCTGTTCCTCGGGCATTAGATGAACTTCTGATGACCAACCTTCACCGGACTGATGAAGAAACTCAGGGCCTTCCCAATACAGGCTGAATATGGCTAATTCCTCTGGGTGTAGCCCCCGGGAAGCACAGTCGGCCGGGTTCATGTCCGAGCTGACATGAAACCAGCGACCAGACGGCACCAATTGGTGGATTTGATGGATCCTGTTAGAAACGAAAACCTTATAAGCCACATGTGGCATGTTCAACCATGATAGTACTACTGAAGAGTCAGTCCAAGCATAAACGTTTGTGATCTGGATCCGAGAAGACAAAATATTATATAGACGATGGAGCCAATGAGCGAGCAACCCGACGGCACACAACTCCAGACGAGGAATGGTCATAGATTTAGTAGGAGCCAACTTTGTCTTACAATCTAATAATGACAACGAAACATTACCACGACCATCCGTTACCCGAAAATAAACAACTGCAGCATACCCCTTGATAGAGGCGTCAGAGAAACCACATAAATCATATTGACATCCTTCGGTGACCCCAACATACCTCGGTATATGGATCAACGACAAATGACGGAGCTCGTCTACAAATGACAACCAGACCTGTTCTATCTCCACGGGGAGACGTTCATCCCAGGAGACGCCAGATTGCCAAACCCGTTGAAGCAGGTGTTTGGCATAGAAAATTACTGGGGATAAAAACCCAAGGGGATCATAGATCCGGGCAACCACCGATAACATACTTCGCTTAGACGAAACAAACGTAGTCGAGCTGACATCGTAACTGAAGAAATCGTCATCAGGGTTCCATTTCATGCCCAGAATTTGGACCTGAGATGATTTTTCATCCTTGAACGGCAGAGGGCCAGCTGCCCTATCTTCCGCTGGCCCACTTCTTCAAATCCAAGCCGAACTGGCTAAGTATGAACACTAGATTGTGCTGGAGAGCTTGAGCATCCTCGATGGAATCAGCGCCAGTGCAAATATCGTCCATATAAGTTTGAGACATAAGCGCTGCCTAAACTTGGGGATAATGTTGACTATGGACAACAGCTATTTCTTTGAGCACCCTCAGAGCCAAGTAAGGGGCACTCCCTACACCATAGGTAACCGTGTTTAATTCGTACTCCTGTATCTTGTCCTGAGAAGAAGCTCGCCACAAAATGTGTTGGTATCGACGATATTTTGGGGCCATGAGAATTTGCCTATACATCTTGCAGATGTCGGCTGTAAATACAATGCGATGAATGCGGAAACGAAGTAGGATATCTACGATATCTTGTTGGAGCTTTGGACCTACATACAACAACTCATTAAGAGAGGTATTTGATGTGGGTCGAGCCGACGCATCAAACACCACTCGTAACTTTAATTTTTCTCCGTCGTATTTGTGGACCGCATGATGAGGTATAAAGTATACACCAGGAGCCTTGGTCAAAGACATATGCCCCATGTCTTCA
>JACXSJ010004489.1:0-12896 GCA_014851325.1 Pentalonia nigronervosa
TCTAAAGTGTTTTTTAATATAAATATGCTGAGTGGTATTTATATAACATGGGAAGGAAGGGTAAGTGGCACGTTTTCCTTTATTTATAGATATATTCAGTAACAATTTCTAATGTCTATGACAACATCCCTCTTAATAAAATCATAAACAAAACTAGCAATTATATACCGATAACATATTGACACAAGGAAAGAGAGTAATGATACTCATGTCAACCACGTGTTGACACTGACATTGAACGTTATTTGCGTTATAGTAAATAAATCTATAAAATCATAGTAGAAAGTGTTCAATTCAAGAATAATGTTTAGGCTAGAAAAATTATATATAAGAGGAGTCATTTCACTCGAATGAATCATACTGATATGTACCTGGAGATACATAACTTTTATGACTATTAATAAATCAGCAATGACCTCGAGGTTAAGGGGGAACGATTTACATTTCAACATAAACCACTTTATAAATAATTATTAAACCGTAGACGCGTTGAGAAAAGACAAAGCTAGATCGACTATAAAATTATTTACTTAACATAAGAAATTTTGAGAATAGGATCAGAGAAATCGTGCACCTAAAACGGACAAGTAATAAATTTAATAGAAAACGGGCTCAAGAATACGCTAGGGCGTGACAAGCCATCAACGAGCTAATGATACTCGAATCACGAATATCGGATTCGATGATACAAGACGGCCTCGAACGACCAGCGATTCCGAGAAATTATCTAAATAAATAGAATATTTAAATTAAATAATTTAATATCATGTTGGGCACATGAATTATGATATTAAAATATATTTCGATAATAAATGAACTAACAGCGTCCGGTGAGTTATAGCCACTCGACGACAACGCGTGGGTGGATGGCATTTCCTGGAACTAACACAATCATACACGATAGTGGGAATGATGTCAACGCCATCTTACTAGGACGACGTAAGTACCGATAGGAGGAGTAGCCAATATATAAGAGAACCTGAATCGGCATCAATTCAGACGTGATATTCCCGGGCTACAGCAAGCACCTTCACGCCAGTCTATTTACCGAAATTTCAATAAACAACTCATTGCGATATTAAACAGTTTTACAATTTATTTAAACAACACGACTTCAAAGCTCCTTGCGTCTATCTCGAAGATCATCCTCTGTTTGGTCCACATCAATACTGTTTTTCGAGCTCTCTCAGTCTTTCTCTCTCTGTCAGTTTTCATATTGTTGATGTTCTAAGTTTAATGAGTATTACTTTTCAGTAAAAATGATTAATTGTTTTGATTGAAAAATGTTTTTGTACTTTGAGAAATAGAAATCTTAGACATATTAGATCACATAACAATAATAAATTTCCATGTAGTGAATGCAAGTAAATTTTTACTCGTTGGGATAATCTCGTGGATCATGTGCAGAAAAAATATAGTATGCATTTTATTTAATATTATACAGATATCAGATTAGTGACTAATGACTAGAGATAATAAATTATATCAAATTATTCATTATCGATAAATAAGTTTGATGCATAACTAAGACAGTTCATTTGGTTGATAATAATTTGAATAATGTTTTCATAGTATATATTTTATTATTAGAAAACAAAAATGCTTTATAATAAATAATAATTTATAGTGAAAATAATGGGGAATATATCAATTATTTTAACTCACAAGAATTCACTATTTTACAGACCCAATAATATTATCAATTCTAATTATATATCATAAATATTATTATGGACTTTTTTGTATACAATGATTTTAAAAAATATATCTATGATGATTATGAAACTTATTTTTTATTATACATTATATATACTAATAAATATGATTTGTGTTATATTCGTAATAAAAATGTATATATATAATTCTTTAAATAATTAATAATTACCTAATGCACGTTTTCACATTAAGCAACATTTAAATAAATAACAATATTCTACAACATGGAATAATATAAAGCTTTTATTATTGTATTATAAAAAAATAATTTAATAATGTGAGTAATTTTTTAAATTATTTTTATAAATAAACTTCTAATGGTGGTTCTCATAATGCACGTAAATGTAGTTCAATGTTCCTTGCAACATTATAAAATACCAAAAGTGCATAATTCCAAGTTTATGATTCAAACTTTTAGGCAATAACATAACTCCAACGAAAAATGTTTCACTTTAGTGAATACCATTTCTACTTTAAATAAGAAAATCGTTAAAAAGTGTATAACAATTAGGGTTGCCAACCGTCCTACATTGGACAGGACTGTCCTACATTTGTTTGATTTGTCCTCCGCCCAACAAGAGACTATTAGACTGGAGACGTAGTTATCACTTCAACAAAATTTTATCGTCTTTTTATCACAATCAATATAAATGAGTAAAATGACCATAGCAGTGGTCTTTTTATTTTTTACATTGCTCCCTCACCTCAACCGATTTCAAAATCATGGCTACGCCACTGAAACTATGGTATAAATTTGATATTAAAAAAAAATTGTCCTACATCAGACAATTTGAAAGTTGGCAACCCTAATAACAATACCTCAGACTCCGTTAGTCGTTATCGACAATGTTTGTTATAATCATCGCTATCGTTCGCATTGTCACACACATATATATAAATACACATATATATATTAGTTTTTTCGTAAAAATTACGACACGCATTTTTGACTTATAACTTTCGTGGACCCCTATTTACACATGATGCACCCCCAATTTTAATTTTCATTAACATAGACCCCTTACAGGTCGGAATCGACCCCAAGGGGTCGATATAGACCAGTTTGGGAACCTATGGTGTATATGATAGACTGGACTGATAGCATGTCGATATTCACAATGATCTGTTGATCTAATCTATCTAGAATATAATCAAGAATTTTTCTAACAAAAAAAGTTAATATACTAGAAAAGCATCAATGCATAAACTCGAAGTGCCTAAATCATTTGTGATTATAATATATTTATAAAGATTTACTTATCGTTCAAATTAAGATGAACTGCATTCATATGCCAAGCATCAATTAGAGATGGATTTAGATTAGTCATCTCTTGGAAAATAAAAATAAACTAAGCTATATGTTGGATAAAAGAGCTTGATACAAGAGAGCAAACCTGTTATAAATTCAACGGTCCTAAAAATAAGAGATGTTTCTGGTGCAAAGAATTAGGGCACCTTATCTGAGACTGAAAGCCCGTGAGGTTTATAAAATATAAATAATTTATATCTATACTAATAAATAAAGAAGAAAAAATTCAAATAAATAGTTGAGGTAATCTCAAAAACTACCGGATCGACTTTCCTAGGTGTTACGTCAAAATATTTATCAAAATCCTATGAGTGTCATATTACGCAAAAGTTACCATTTAATTCAACCAATAATTGTGTAAAGTAGAGGTTTGTAATTTTTATTTTATAAGTTTAATAAATTATTAATTAAATAGAAATTATGAAAATAATAATTCATCATTAGCGCCATTTTTCCAGTAAAATAATAAAGTTTTAGCGCATAATTTAAAATGAAGATACTGAATGGACTAATTTTTTTGTAATTATTCATAATAGTTCAAATACAGTTTGTGTGGAAAAAACTATTGGATAAGTGGGCCGGAAAATTAAAAAATTATGAAAAAACTGAATGTGCTTTTTTTTTTTTGATGGGATTTATATATAAATTCTATTCATTTCGAGGTTTTCATTATAGGTTTTCAATCGCAAATATATCGGAGGTGATCGTTACATACCCATTTATAGCATGTTTTGCATGAAGAACGTGTACTTTTTTTCATGATCGTCCACATAGATGACATTTCCCAACTCCACCTGGGCATTTTGTTTACACATTTTTTCTGTTTCTGTTTCTTTTTCCAATCCTAATAGCCATTGCCTAATAATATTATCCATTTTCTAAAGTAAAAATTAGTTTACAAATAAATAAACAAAAGTATCATGACATAGGTATAAATATTATAAATCATTTATATACCAAAAAATATAATACATATTTAATAGTTATATAAAATATATAAGGAGGGGTATATTATATATTATAAAATATAAATTATAATATATAACGTCAATATAAGTTTAAAATAGTTCAATTTAATACAAATTATATGAGTTTAAAATATGAGATGTAGTATAAAAATTACGTATCCGAGTCGTCGCATAATCTATAATAGCAGAACATAAAACTCTATTACTCAATAAACAGAATTACACTGAAAGATAAACTCCGAAATTATTACAGTTTTCAATCATGTAATGTCGTTAAAAGGTATTTATTTTATCATTGTCATTAGATAATTTCAAAATCATCTAAAATTAAATTGATTATCACTGTATTATATTTCCAATCCTTAGCTATAAAAAATTATCATTTTTACATTTTTAACAACAAAATGATTTGCAAAAATTCAATATTAAGAAACAATGTATATCGTATATCCAAATGTTTTTTTTTTTTTATAAACGCTCATTAAATATTAGTTTAACTTTCCGGTAAATATTTTTTTTTTTTTTTTTGTAAAAGATAGAAAAATTTATGAGGAGCCTTTTGATGAACTTTAAAATCTTAGATTTAAACAGAACATCTTTATGAATTTCTGAATAAAAAAAATCATTAAATTGTCGTGATTTTAAATATTTTTCTTTATTGTAGATTATTTTGTCGACTTTTTATAACATTAGACGCTTATAAAAAACTTTTGTGAACTGATGGTCAATTTTTTTTTAATTTTTACTTACAAAAGACTGAGAAACCTTGTATTAAATTTTCATATATTTTAAACGAGAAAATTTTTTTTTATCGACAATAATAAAAAAAAATACGTAAAATGTCTTATGCCTATAAATAGCTCAAAAAAATGTCAATTTATTGAAAATTGTGTGGTGTATAAAAAATATTTAAATAAACATTTGGTGAAAATTATATACAAATCATATATGCGGCTGCCATCGAAGTGTAGGAGTAACGTCGCTTGACGAGTGACGACTAATAGAAATTATTGAAGCTCTTGTAAATTAAATGTATTCCAACTACTCCAATTATGAATCTACTTGACTTTGGAGCAGAGTTGTCCTCTCGGAGATGATAACGAGAGAATGATATACAGTATCGAAAAGACAATAATACCAATGAGCATATATCATATAGTTAAAATATCTTACATATTATTTATGCATGTTTTAAATTAAAATTAGAGGTCACATAGCTACTTTTTATGAGCTATCAAATTTAAACCTTTAATGGTATTTAATAACGTAAAATGATTTGTATTCTAACATTTTTTTTTTTCGTTATTAATCCTATAAACTTAAAACATTCAACTTTTTTCAGTTGGTATTTTACACATATTATTGGAGAAAATGGAAATACTGAAAACATCTGTTTAAAATGCCCAAAGCCTTAGCAACGTATTCAATTATTATATTAATTATTTACTCAGGTGATAAAAGAAAAACACAATAATATACCTATATAATTTTTACCGAATGTACTGAATTATTGTTTCAAATATTAGTTGTTACTGAATATCACTTATTATGAATTTTACTTATTTCATTTTTCAAACAGAATATTTTTTATTTTGGGTATATTTTATACATATAAATTAAAATTTGAACCAATTTAGTTAAAAGTTTTAAAATTTAGGTTATTAGTGGAGTGGAATAGCACAGAGCCAACGCTTTATACTTACACTCTGTTATATAATCGAAGTCCCCTATTTAATTTTATTTTTAATTAATAAAATTTTATAAATTTGAGTAAAAACTAATGTTTTATAATATAATATTAAAACATTGTGAGTCTACAATATTGTTAGTAGTACTACAATAACTATAATGTAGGGTTTTTTAAAAGAGCTAAAAAATTTAAAACGAGTAATATTTTTTCATGTCTAACCTTAAATATAATATGTTACATTATAGGCTTTTCACCATAACTTATATAATTATATAATTAATTAAAATAATTGAAAAGATTCTCTAGTATTTTGTTTTTTGTATGGGTATTGATTTGCTGTAGAGTAAGTGTCAAGTGGGTCACTGTAATTGATATGTTAAATTTGAATTCAATGATATAAAATTATTGTATACAAAAAACGATTCTGAGCGAAGACAGCATCACGGCATATCGGCCCACATAATGTATATTATGATGATATTACTACATAACCCTGCATCAGTCTTGTTTAATATCACACAAGTAGTCGCGAGTCTACATTTGTAGAATAATCACAATTGTTGCCATTAATAATTTCTTATTAAAACATAAATTAATGATTTGACTATATTATTGAATAATCATATTAAATGTATATTTATAATCAAATTTTATTTTATTTTATTAATTAATTTAATACTCGTGAAAGGTCCTGTTACAATTTAAAGGAGTATTAAAATATTATGTATGAATGGTTATAATTACCTTGTTAGTCTTTTAATTTTAAGTTTTAATTAGTATCCATTTTATCTGAAGATATACTGTAATATTATTAATAAAAACAACAATCGCAAATATATTTGAGGTGATCGTTGCATACACTTTTATAGCAAATTTTGAATGAATAAAATTGTTATTCTTTACTTAAATATCTAATTTCGTCAAATTTTAAACTTAAAATGCTTATAAAAAACAACCATATAATAATTTTTTTTAATTTTTAGTTAAACTAATAACTATATACATGAAGCCTTGTTTTAAATTATCAATCCTTAGCTATAAAAACTGAACAATTTTAAATTTTTCGTTCGGGCCCTGTGTGTTATCACTTGTCACACACGTGATAAGATAATTGCTATTTTAGGTAATATTTGTCCAACGGTTTTTGATTTTACTGTTCGGTATCTAGAATATTTGCTATCCATATTTAAACATAAAATTTTTATGAATTTCTAAATAAAAAAAAAAACATCAAATTTGACGGCGTAGGTTGTTTAATATCATATTTGAGTGATAAATAGATATGAAATGTATAATATTTATTTTGCTAGCAGAATAGTTTCAACTAAATTACTAGATTTATGTATATTTTTTATTAATAAGTTATGACTTATGAAATTTGTGTACGAATGTATTATATAGTCTTTAATACAGAACGAGATAAACAAAAATAAAATATATTACCAATTTTATAAAAATTAAAATATTTTTAATTTGATTTTGTATTTAAACTAATAATAATATATGAGATTGAGTATATTGTATGAAAATGCATACCTAGTAGTGACGTGTATAAAGTCTTCGTGTTTACTGTTTAAAAATGAAATAACCTTCAGTTTCTAAATAAGACTAATTTAATTTAACTCATACAATTCAAACCTATAGTTCATTTAAGTTAACAGTTATAGTATTCCTCAATTTTTTTTTCTAACAAGTGACTAGCCTTATATATTGCACCTAAAACGAACTTATAAATTGATTATTTTTTTTCTTTTAATATATATATATATATATATATATTTAATGAGCGACATAAATATTTTTATGTGTTTTTATTAATGATATTGTCTGTTGGCGTCGAAGATATTTAGAAACTATTAAGCATTACCGTCGGTTAGGTAGACCAATATATTACTTAGATGAGACATGGGTAAACGCGGGCGAAACTACTACACGAACATGGGTGGACAAAACAGTCAAATCGACAAGGGACGCATTTCTCCGGAGCCTTTCAACTGGGCAAAAGGAACCGTCTGGTAAGTGGAAGCGGCTCATTGTTGTGCACATCGGGTCATCAAACGGCTTTGTTGCTGGTGGTTTCTTTTGCTTCGAGTCAAAAAAACATACCCAAGATTACCATGACGAAATGAACAGTGACAATTTTTACGAGTGGTTCAACAACATTTTACCATTATTGAACGAAAATGCCGTGATCGTCATGGACAATGCGTCTTATCATTTGGTGAAGATGGACCCATGCCCCGTCATATCCTGGAAAAAGGTAGATATTATCAACTGGCTTGAAAATAAAGGTGAAGTAGTTTATCACACAAAAGTCAAATCACAATTATTGGAACGTGTTCAAGAGTTAAAGCTACAGTACGATTTATGTGTAATAGATGAATTAGCAAAGGCTGCCAATAAAACTGTGTTACGTTTGCCCCCATATCATTGTGAATTAAACCCTATAGAGCTCGCATGGTTATCTGTAAAAAATTATGTCCGTATAAATAATACAACATACAAATTACAAGATGTTCGTAAATTATTGGAAGAAGGCGTAGAACGGGTTACTCCAGATATGTGGAAAAACATTGTTGCCATGTAATAAAAGAAGAAGATAAATTTTGGCAAATTGATGTTATATCTGATCAACTTCTCGACGAACAACAAGGATCACACGTCTTAACGATTACAGGTGACACAAGTTCAGACTTCGATTCCAATTAAATCATTTGACAATATAAAACATTTATTGTAAAATGATTTAATTTGAATTTAATTTAATTTAGTTAATATTTTTTTTTAAATTATGACTATGGCTTAAATTGTAACCTATAGTACAATTTTGTACATTTATAATTTTTAATTATTATTTTTGAGTATATTACTGCAGTATTATTTATTATTTATATTTTTTATTGTTTTTAAATCAATCTTACGATTTTGTACATTTATATTTTTTAATTATTATTTTTGACTATATTACTGAAGTATTATTTATTATTTGTATTTTTTATTGTTGTACATATTGTTTTTACAATACAATTAATAAAATACTTATTTTCAATTTAATAACCGAAAACAATTTTTTTTATTGCTCACAATAATAATATAAATCAATATTTTGTAATACGCATCAATTGATATGCGTGAATCCGTGATTGCACGAGCAAGTAATATTTTAATTATTTGAGCCGCTGTATACACTAAACAGCTGATTGCCGTATGCGTTCTCTGGTGGTACGGAGTATAATATTCTCGTATTATTACTTTACTATGAATATTTTTCATATGTAAATACGATAATATATCGAATTATATTATATTATATTCTAATTTTCAGACATAGGCATAGGTAAATAAAATTATATATAAATTTATTATAATTTTAGATAATAACTGTGTAGGCAAGTATTTCAAAACGTATATAGTTTACCTACACATGTTTAAATAATAGTTTATTAACTAATAGTATATTTTGTTAAGATTTTAAGCTATGAATTATAATTTTACCATTTATTATAATAATCGATAAACTTAGAAACTATTTTCAATTATTTTGGATTGTATTTAAATATATAGTGATAAAAACTACTAAGGAGGTTTCTACGCTTTATGTATACTGATTACATTTATAGGATAATTATTAAAAGTTGCTAACGTTTTTGCAAAGCGTAATTGACTGTTTATAAAGAGGTATAGTAGTTTAGAGTATAATTTTCGAAAGGTGGTAATGTAGATTAAATGGATGGAGCCTATCAAGGGGGTGGGGGGATATAATTTAAAGAATGAGGTCAACCATTTATTATGTTAAATATTAAACTCAGGAAATATTTTCAATTATATTAAAATGAATTTAAATAAATGATATAATATATGGTGATAATAGCTGTTAAGGAGGTCTGTATGCGATATGCTTACTATTATATGAATAGGATAATAGTTTAGAAAATTATTTATTATTATCATATTTATATTATTACACATATTTTTGAGAAATTATTAACAAGAAGATTAGAGTTGATGAAATGTACAACATAAAGGTCCTGGCTGTGTGTGATAGTACAATATTATTTAATAGTATTTATTGAAATAATGTAAAATATATACAAATCATCAACATGAACTATAGTTGTATAATTGAGCGACTATTGGTAGTTGTCGGGTTATAATAAATAAAAATACATATATATATATATATATATATATACGTTTCGTATATTTTGGATTGAATTTAAATATATGATATAATATATCGTGTTTAGTAATATTATAATATTATAAATAACACTCTACTATATTTATTTCAAAAATAAGCTTATGGACTAGACTTAATAGCTTTGTTTACTGTATACAGAACATTATAAAACCACTAAAAGTTGAACACTTTCACATTTCTATATCACGCACACCAACAACAGTCGATAATATATTATTGCTAACAATGATAATATATATGGCACTATTTTAACCACCACCTAGAGTTAGCAGATAATGATGTTTTAAAAAAAATAAGTGGATTAAATCATTTTCAAACATCATTGACAAAACAACAAAAAGTCATTTTTTTTTAACCAAAATCATCCGTTACGCTGCACATATTATCGAGCAAAAAGTAAATACTGAAAACATCTGTTTAAAATGCCTAAAGTCTTTGCAACGTATTCAATTTTCGTATTAATTATTTACTCAGGTGATGATAGAAAAAACACAATAATATACCTATATAGTGTTCACCGAATGTATTGAATTATTGTGTCAAACATTAGTTGTTACTAAATAACACCTGTTATGAATATTAATTATTTCATTTTTCAAACAGAATAATTTTTTGGGTGTATTTCATACATATAAATTTAAATTTAAACAATTTTAGTTATATGTTTTAAAGCTTAGATTATAAGCGGAGTGAAGTGGCACACGGCTACCGCTTTCCACTTATAGCCTGTTAAATAATCTAAGTCCAGGAACGTTGAATTAGCATCACCGTACGCATAAAACAAAAAAAAATTCGACCAACGATTTTTCTTCCATTTATATACATTTATAATCTTAATTCCAACATTTGTATACCACCCGAAATGCTCCAAAATAAACCTTCTTCGCAGTGGTGCAAGAAGTGGCCATGCGATTCGAGCGTTCCAAAATATGATTATTATTTTGGAATTCAATTCGGATACACCATAATTTAAATTTTTGATTTGTTAGTATTTTTTTTTGTAAATAGAATATTTAATTTATATAATAATAGTTATCGATGAGCAATTATACAGACATTTTTATACCAATATAACAACCTGACATTTTAAGCGTTTCAGGTGAAAGACATTCCCTCCCGAACTTATCGGGCGGTATTTATATATGTCAATAGTACAATAGTCAGAGTATTCGGGCTATAAGTGACTGACAATGTCAATGATCTAGGAAATGGTTGAACAGATCGTCAGTAGAATTAATTGAACACCGGTAGTTTATATTCATACAAAATATGCCATTAATTAGGTTAGAATAACCTCATTGTTAATCAGCTTAAGTAAATGGAGTAAAAAGATCAAGTTTATCTTATGGGACGAATATTATTGGATAGTCCGGGGTGTTATGTATTAGAAATTTTATAATATCGAATTTTATTTATCGTTATTTCAAATTTATGTGGATTGCATTTTTCTGTCTTTATAAAAATAACTATAAGTAATATTTATCATAATCAAGAAGTTAATCACATTATTTTTTGATTTATAACTGTAGAAAATTCCAGCATATTCATAGTATAAGTAATTACAATTAAAATCGTTTGGGTAAAAACTGCTTTTTATACGTATACAATTGAGTTCTACACGTTTGTTGAAGTGCAATCTAATAAACACACTCAACAAATCTAATAAAAATATATTTTGCAGTGACTCTTGAATTATCTAATACGCCTTTATTGTTCAGTACTGAATATAATCTTATACAAACTACAAAGCATTTCTTAAGGAAATGTTTAACATCAATACAGACAATGAAACTAATTGATTTATGATAAATATAAATTAAATTCATTTATACTAACTTGATTATAATTTTATTTCTTGTTTTTGTTAACATTCAACTTGGGGTATATTTCAATATTTTAACTCACAAGAATTCACTATTTCACAGACCCGATAACATTATGAATTCTAATTATATATCATAGATATTATTATAGACTTTTTTGTATATAATGATTTTCAAAAAAATATATCTATAACGATTGCCAATGAAAACTTATTTTTTATTATACATTATTTATACTAATAAATATGATTTGTGTTATATTCGTAATACAAATGTAATAATATAATTCTTTATACAATTTATAATTACCTAATGCATTAGAGTATTAACTATTTCATTACCTATTAAAATAATTTATTTGAAATAAGTTACGGCTAACGGGTAAATTAAATCGTGTTTATATAAATTTATTTTCAATAAATAATTATTTTTTTATTTTTTATATATTATATTGTTTAGTCATTATGAGTCTTTTGAAGTTTAACTTCACCAAATATCCAAAGAATGATTTACCTACACATAAAGTTCTTACCAGTACAATTATATCAAATATTGATTTATCAACCTCATCCAAAATCCCTCTTACTAAATCTATTGATTATTTAGATAATAATTCTCATCCTGATTGCTGGAACTCCAAACCAATTCTTTATTTTACCAAAACTTATTCTTGGATGTATTTTAAAGAAAATATATTCGTTTCACGTTTTGTATTGATGTAAATATTCCGTTCAAATTTTTAATTTATTTTATAAAAAATTTAATACTACAATTAATAATACTACATTTTTAAGAATAACTTATGTATCATATTAATTTATTATTTTGAAAGAGAATATTTTTTCTCTTAACATTAAGTTGTAAGTGGCGGTTTCCCTTTGAGAAAACTAAAGAAATCACCCAGGCAAAAAATATTTATATCATAAAAATGTAGGTTTTTCAATGCTTTAAATTGTACAAGATAAATTTCAAATTCTATAGGCGGCGGGGTGAGTATACTTTTAAAATCACACTTTACCTTTATATATATATTATATTAATGTATGAATTTCAATTTTATATTATTTAATAAAAAGCTATTTTAAAATAAAACAATTATAAATATTTAAACAGGAACATAAATTGGATTTTCTTTATTAAATGGTTTCTTTAAGATTATATAACATGAATTCATAAAAAAATATATATT